>MU253747.1:160684-197687 GCA_019669825.1 Calycina marina
TGCCGGTTCTTCCATCCTCGGAGTTTCCAATACTGCTTGAGGTGTCGTTTCGTCATCAATCGGGTCCCATGTTGATGAAGTCTTGCCCTTCTTGTTCTTTTTCTTGCCTTTCTTGGTATCGACTTGCCACGCTTCGTCAACAGGTGCCGGTTCTTCCATCCTCGGAGTTTCCAATACTGCTTGAGGTGTCGTTTCGTCATCAATCGGGTCCCATGTTGATGAAGTCTTGCCCTTCTTGTTGTTCTTCTTGTCGTTCTTCTTACCTTTCTTGGACTTTAGCAAGGCAACGTCTTCAGCTGGCTCAACAATTGCAGAGTCTTGGACATTGTCGATACTTTGCTTGAGCTCCTCAAATGGGGTTTCTTCGACAGGCACATCACGGGGCTGGGACATTTCAGGATCAGACGACATTAGACCACTTTTGCGCTTATCCTTTTTCTTGTCTTTTTTGTGTTTGGTTGGAGAATACTCCCCCACTGGCTCTGTAAGCTCAGGTTCTGGCGCATCTTCCACGATAGACCGTGAAGCATCTTCACTCTGCAGAACCGCTCCTTCGGGCTCCGAAGTCCATTCTATAGCAGACTTGCTCTCATTTCCTTTCTTCTTGTGGTTCTTATCCTTCTCGGACAATAAAAAAGAGAGCGCGTCGCCAGGTGGGTTTTCTCCAGGAGTGTAGAAATTGTCAATGATATCGGCACCCTTGCTCTCACTATCGAAGACGTTGAGCGGGACTTCCTGTTGAACCTCAATTCTATTCGCAACTAGGTCGGTCTCAGAAGCATGTTGGCTTGATTCTTTTCGAGTCTTGTCATCCATACTAACGTCACACAAAGCTTGTTGTCGTTCAGTTTTCTTTTCCAACCCGGTAATAGTGAATGGGTATTCTTTGACGTGCTGCGCGTCACCCATAGGGGTCTCAAATATATCTGGAGTAGCGGAGGAGCCATCTGGCGGTGAGAAAAATTCTCGAAGTGGGGTCTGAGTGCCAGCAACAACTATGACAGGCGGCTCAATTGACATATTGGTGGCGTCCATGATAGGTTCTTCGGTGGGCTCTATCGATGGTATATCATCTAGGGTCGAAGTTCGTGGCGTGGCTTTGCCTCTCTTCTTGTCTTTCTTCTTATCCTTCTTGGATTTGGAAAAGAAGACACCTTCAACGGGCTCGTCATCGTCTTGAATGATATCAACTGATCGATCTTCAATAATTGATGCATCTTCGGTTGGCAAGAAATTCGCAGTAGGAACACTTGGCTCGAGATTTACCACGTATAATCTGCTGTGCTCTCCACTCGCTTGTGTTTCAACATCAGCTGAAGTGAAGTCGTCAAAGGGAGAGGTTCGCGCGAGTCCTTTGCCCTTCTTCTTGTCCTTTTTCCTGTCTTTCTTGGACTTTGTGAACTCGGTTGATGGAAACATCTCTACATCTTCGATGGTCGATTTGTCCGCGACTCGAGCAGAGCTGGGAGGATCCTCCATCGTAATGTCTGTATCATAAATATTGCGACCAGTGAACTCTGATTGAGCATCATGATCAGATACATCACCTTTTGCCTCCTCTATGCCAGCAATAGTATAATCGATAGAACGTAAAGTTGATTGGTGAGCAAGAGGTGATTGCGCTTCGTGATCGGCATCGTCAAATCTGTGAGGCAGTGGAGAGGATTGTAACAAATAGGAGCTCCTATCTTTGCTCATCGGTTCTACTGGTGATGGCTGGTGAGGTATTGCAGAGTGAGCAAACAGTTTCTCTTCTTCTGAATGAGCGTCTCTAGAGGGATCATCTCTATAAGACAGTAGGTATGCAGCCCCGGTCAAAGCAGCTCCAGCAACCAAGCCTAAACCAATGTTTTCATTCTCATGTGCCTTCGACGACTCGTCTACCTGAGCTGATTTGGTACGGGACAGTTTTGGAGATTCATCTTGACTCGGAAATGTAATGTAATCAGCATCACTGAAGATTAATGCTTTCGGTGTAGACTGCTGCGAACCAAGTAGTTCGTGCTCATTCCTCGATGTATCAATCGACAAGGGTCTGTCCATATACCTTGAATCATACCATTGATCCGAATCATTATCGTCTTTAGCATACTCGTCGGCCGATACAAACTCATCGGGGTCTAGGACTGAAGAGCCTCGAGAAGCAATTTCGCTCGGAGGTAGGGATGGCAAAGCTAGTTGATTCTCAGGCTGCACGAAAGACGGTCGTCGATTGCTTTCCACAAGATACAACGGCTTGAATTCCTTCGTGTTGTCCCAAGAAGTTGGTCGAGCTCGGCTTCGTGGAAATGTCAATGAATCCGGAGTTGGAGTAGCAGGAGATTGTACAGGGGTAGCTCGCACCAACCCGGGGGAGACAGGATTGGAGCGATTGCCCATGATGAACTTCAGGGGCACTGCACTATGACTCGGCGACTTCATTGGAGTCTCCTGCAAAGACTTGCGGACTGAGCTTAAATTTCTCTCTCTTGTTAAACGCTCAGCTTCTGGAGTGTCCGGTCGACTTTCAGGTAAGTTTGGCAGATCATCGTTGAGCTCTTTGCTCGGCGATGCTGGCACACTGGGTGGGAGTGGTAGGAGATCCCCATACTGGGGATCGATAGAGGGTCTGAAATCACGTTGCGTGATCTCAGGGTCATGCAATTCATACTGCTGCTGTGCTTGCGTAACGTTAGTCGGTGGAATATCCTCCACCAACCATTCGCGCCCAGCACTATCGGCTTTTGATTGCTGATGATGCTGAGCAAGAGCTGCAGCAGCACCAGCGACACCGACACCCGCGCCAAAGGTGCCGGCACTAGCTAAAAAAGAATCGTTCTTGGAGGATGTGCTTTCCACTCTAGATCGACCTGGTTTCTTCTCCGTTCGATCGTCGTCGTCGTGATCGTAATGATCACAGCTGCTGTGCTCGTTTCCATTGGAGGTGACCCGAGCAAGCCTTTCCGTCGACTTGGAGCCGAGATCACCATAGAGACCTGAGTCATCGGGCATAGAACTCCTCTTCAACTTCTTGGACTTCTTTTTAATATCCCCAAAGTCGTCTTTGGTTCCTTTGGGGCTTTCATCTCTTGCTCCAATTTCAGATTTCGCACTACCGAAGAGGCCAAAGAAACCACCACTGGATCTCTTCTCTCTCTTTTTATTCTTTCTATCTTCTTCGTCGCCGGCAGGTGCTGAGGCGATAGATCTAGTATCCTCGAAGTCATCCTTATCTTTGACAGCACTCCTAGACTTCTTTTTGGATTTCTTGTAGTCGTCGTCCGCGTACTCTGAAACAATGGATCTCAACGCATCGAGGTCACCGCTATCTCTTTTAGATGACTTCCTTGATTTTCTAGATTCATCGAAATCTCCATCGCGGCTTACTTCGGATGCAGTAACAGATGGTAGAGCGATATTGCCTGGGTCAGACTCTTGCCCATACACTTCGAAATTGCGTCGGGATTTGTCCTTAGATGTTTTATTCGACGATCGTTCCAACTTAGGCGCAGATTCTGAAACAGCCGAACGAGTGGGTGACTCAAGGCGACCACTATCACGCTTGGATTTCTTGCTAGAAGATCTTTTGAGCTCAGGTATACCCCCTGACACTACAGATCTTGAAGGAGAGTCGAATATCTCGCTATCGCGCTTAGATTTCTTCGAAGATGATTCCGGGATGCCTTCCGACACCACAGATCTTGGTGGCGAGTCAAATCGGTCACTGTCACGTTTCGAATTTTTCTTGGACTTCTTCGGCACATCCCCCTCATCTTCATTGACATGTTTGCCATTGAAAGTATCAACGGGGACAGAAACTCTTTCATCATCCTTTGGTGTTTCCTTGGCCACATAGCCAAAAGTGGAAGAGCCCTTCTTTGACTTCTTCGGCGTCTCGAAGTAGCTTTCTGGTTCAACAATATCCCGAGTCACAGACGGCTCTGAAATAGGAGTGGTATCTTCAATTTGCATAGAGGATCGTTGCGCCGCTTTGTCGCGCTTCTTTTGCTCCTTCTTGCTTAACTTTGAAGTCTCGGGATAAGACTCGCGCTCCTCCGCTTGTTGTGAAGGAGTTTCCTGGAGAGGAGTTTCAAACACTTCAGAGATGCCCATTCTAGCAGCTTTTTCGCGTTTCTTCTGCTCCTTCTTAGTGAGCCTGATGGGTGTTGCAAAGTCATCGTTATGCAACGAATTATTCCAGTCTTCTGGTGTTTCTGGAATGTCACCAATACCAAATCCGGCTGCATCTCTTGAGGAATTTGTGGGAATAGAGCTAAGATCAGACACTGCCTCTGCGAATGGCGGGTGATAGATGCTAGGCTTGGCAGTGACAGGAGGAGATTCACGTCGACGGAATGATGGATCATCAATGACAATGTTCGGGTCAAATCCAGTGTCCTGCAGACCAGCAGCAACGGTAGCTGCAAAATCCATATCATCAAATGAGCCCGGCATATGTGAGGAATGAGATGAAGTCTGAGGAGACGAAGGCTTTGGGCCCGGTTGTGGCGGAATGTGCTGGTCTGTACGAGCAGGGCTGCTGTTTTCGGGCTCGACAACGATAGCTCGATACTCGTATGGTGCATCTTTTATGGTCTGGTCCTTTGGCTTGTCGTTCTCCTTTGCTTTGCTTGATGTGTCGCTGGCAGCTGCAAAGCTAGCACCTGTGACACCAGCAACGATGGCACTCCATCCACCCGCACGTTTGCCAATTCTGGGTGATCCTGGAGGCTTCTCGGTAGGCTTTTCTCGATTCTGGACTTGATTTGACACGAATTCATCTCTGTGCTCTGACGGGCTTTCGACAGTGTAGTGCTTGGTCTCATTTTCACCCCAGGTGACACCCTTGGGCGTAGTTGAGGATGTTGGAGTAGAGCTTGTAGTTGAGGTAGAGGCAACAACATTTCTTTTGGTATCAACTACGACTTCTTTGGCGGATACACTTTGAGTTTTGTCCTTGTGGTCGTTGGATGTGGTAGAGGTACGGGATCGGTTTTTTTCAGAGCGAGCGGCTTGCATCTCTGGTGCAGGAGTTGGAGAAGGCGTAGGCCGAACGAGATTCAGGTGAGGTCGAGGCAGCGAAGCATCAGGGTCGCGCTTAAGATATGGCCCTTCTTGACCTGTTGATGTTGGAAGACTGAAATTGCGCAAGTCCTTCGGGTGTTCTAAGACATAATCCAATTGAAAATCTGCATTGGGTGCATCATACGGGCCTTTCTTCTTATGTTCTTCCATACCAGGTGGCGTGACAATTCTGACAGTTTCCTCCTTCTGTTGATCGTCGTCATATTTGTAAATTACAGATGGACCCGGAGATGGTGAACGAGAACGAATGACTTGAGAAGCGATTTTCCGTGCCATCAAAATCTCGCGATATGCTCGGTCCGCTTCTTCTTGAACCGGATCTGGCTCGGGCTTTTTGTCCCATGGAGCATCTCTGGATTGAACCTCTTCGTAGACCTCGTACTCTCGCTGGCCACTTCTCCGCTCGTCTCTTCGTCTCTCGGATCTAGATTCGCGACGATCCTCGCCTGTTACAGCTGCGATTGCAGCGCCCATAGCTGCTGCTTCGATTGGCGCTGTCGAGTGCTCAGTTTCTTCGTAAATAACCTCGGCATTGTGATAAGTTTCATTTCGTGGATCTGGGTCTCGGCGATGCCTCCGTTCAGTATTCCAATCTTCTCTACTACGAGGCTCCAATCTAGGGACGATTTGTTGATCATTAGCAGCCGATCCTCCAACACGGCCGAAATCCGGTTGACGCTCAACAGTAACAACAGTCGGCGTTCTTGATATTATGCTATGGTTTGGCATTTGCGGAAGTACCGGTGTCGAGAAAGCATCATCGTCTACTTGAAATTGAAAAGGATCAACTGGTGCTGTTGAGATAGCAGAGACTTCACTCTTGGAAGGCCGGCTTTCATATCGCTCGGTTCGTTCATTTCGTCTGTCTTCCCGGCGCTTCTCTCGGTCTTTGGTGCTATCACGACCTTCATCACGACGCTTTTCACGCTTCTTGTCACGTCGCTTGTCATCATCAGAATCCTTTGGCTTCTCTTTTTCACGGCGCTTCTCTCGTCGACGTTCATCTTTGTCGTTCTTCCTCTCAATAATGTAGCTGATCGAGTCTTCATCGTCTTTACGCTTGTCTCTCCGATCACCTCGATCTGAAGCTAGAGTAGCGCCGACGGCGGCACCAGCGACACCCATGAGAGCAGCTTTAGCTAATGATGTACCACGATTGGAAGATGAGGTCGAAATTCTAGGGACTATTGGTTCTGATCGACTGGCATATTTAGAGTCATATACGCTCTGCGAGACAGGCGTAACAGGCTGTGGTTGCTGTATAGGCAATGGGCGTGGTCGTGAAGATACGTAAGGTTCCTCGCCTGAGACAACAGAGCCTCTCACCACATCGAAGCGTGAAGGATCATCAGTTGGCATAGGGTAGACATGTTGCATGGGCGGTGCTCGGGAACCACTTGCGGAACTCGCTGCTGGTTGAAAAGGTGCAGAGCTAGGTGGAGGATAAAACCCAGTTTGCGAGTGGTTGGTCATTATTTGGGCAGGCGTAGCTGGGTTATTATTCCTCTGATCATAGTATGGCTGTGGACCGCTCGGAGGCATATATCCACCACGTTGTCCGAAATCACTGGAGGAGCTCCATGTCACCTCTCCAAACCCTACCGGCTCATCAAGAACTCCACGCAGCGAGTTTTGACGACCAAAAAGTCGAGGATCTACCACGCTGCTCTTTCTCTTTTGCGGTCCATGGGTCTTCTTTCCCCACGGAAGCCATCCTGCAGTAGACTCGGCACCAAAAGCCAATTTCGAATCAACGCTCGATTCCGACTCCGCGTCAGATGCCGATTCCCAGCCGTCATCTTCAGCATCAGCCGTATGATGCGACACTTTTGAAGGTCTTAAGCCTCTGGTAGCTCCATTGTCACGATATCTTGGAGAGTCGCTTGGAAAGGCTCCAGGCATCTTCTGATTCTTGGCTTCGTTCAAATCTCTTTTATTCTGGTCTCTGGCCAATTTCGCAAGGCCAGCACCAACAGCCAGGATCGCAGCATCGGTTCCCCGTCCTTCATTCCGCAATCCTCTTCCTTCCCTTGTGTAACCTTTCGTATTCTCCCTTGCAAAATCCCTCATGGCCTCCCGATTATGCTCATTGGTGACATTGGTAACGTAAGTGCGATAGTTCTCCCTATCAATCTCCTTTCCCCTCCTAGATCTCACGCCCCGGCGCTTTGGTCGCTTCAAAAATCCCGTGCCATACGCAAGATCGCTGTTGATAGACGAAGAAGACGAGTTTCCATGCTTCAGCAGTTTGCTACTTCTACGTCTGCGCAACTTGCGATGTTCGGATGGAGTTGTGAAAAATGCGCGGACTCCATGGAGGGAGAATTTCCGCGAGATGTCGATGTATGAGGAGGATGAGGAGGATGAGGAGGAAGAGAGATATTCTTCTGCGCCGGAGGGCCGAGGCGCTCGTTCATCGTAGTATTGCGGTACTCGTCTGCTGGAGCTTTCGGGGCTCCAGCGATGTCTGTTTGCCATGGTGAAGAAGTCACTTCAGGTTGCTGGCATAGGTAATGACAGACCGATGTTGTGGTTGAGTACTCGGGTGTACCCGTCAAAACAAACCCGAAGTCGAAAAGATGGCTGGGGTGTTGAGCGCCAAGATATCACTTGTAGATCGTTGGATCCTAACAGCAAGGATTGACGATATTGATAAGTTCTTTCTAGTTCAATTTGGAGGAATTCCTAAGATTTAACAACAGAATATGAGCAAGTTCCTTTTTGATTTGCGTATGTCACGACTAGTGAGTTTGCTTGCTTGTACACGTCGGTGAGATTGCGCCGAGTAGGGATGAGAAGTGAAGTCTGTTTGGACCCCACAACAGCTCTTCCTCTCAGCTGGAGCTTCATCAGCCACTCAGAAAACAGTGGCGACCGTGACAACGATATTCACTATCATCACATTGCTATGAGTCAGAATTTTGAGGTCCTTAACCTTTCGTCTGCTACTGTATTCACTCATTAGGAACCTTATTCATGGTGTAGAAGTTTGATACACTGCAACATACTACATAGCCACCACGACCCTCTCGAATTTACTGCGTGACACAGCAGCTAATATGAGAGGAAAGAGCATTACCAAACATCTATATGTGTGGAGGTTTGATATAAGTACAGCATGGAGAAGAGAAAGTCATGCACGCCTGCTCTCTTATCTATCAAGAGCTTGGAACCTACACTACACCGAGCGGTTAACGAAATCTCCTAGCAATCAGAAGCACTCCATTGAAGAACTTACCGTCGAGTAATATACATCTCTCTGCCTCATGATTTTCCACCTCAAGCACCTTACCCTCACCGAGCACGAATATTATGTCTGCATTCTGCACCGTTGCAAGCCGATGAGAACCACCATCGTTCGTCCCGTAGCCGCTCTTTCGAAAGCAGCCTGGACAAGCTTCTCGCTTTCCGAGTTAAGCGAATTGACTGCTTCATCAAGCAGTAGGATCTTTGGATTGCGAATCACGGCCCTAGCGATTGAGAGACGTTGTTTCTGTGCTGCATCGATCTGGAAGAGACGTGATAAAAGTCGTGAATTTTGGCATCGCGACAGGCTTGGTGGAGACGCTCATCTGGGGTTGTCTCGCTGACACCTAGTAGAACGTTTTACTTGATTGTGCCTTGGAACAAGGCTGTTTCTTGCGCTACTAGAGAGTTTGATTTGCGCTTTGCGATTTTCGACGACGTCGGTGTCTGTAATATCGGTGCCGTTGCACAGTATTTTGCCCTTTTGTACGTCGTAGAATCTGACTTGGGTAAGTGGAAAGTAGAAACTAGTGGTAGAACTGCACTTACCTCTCTAGGAGTGATACTATACCCACCTTCCCACATTCTGAAGTAGGAGGTTAGCTCAATCTGACTGGTACTGGCTAATGTACGTACCTGAGGCTCCTACTAAAGCCGCGAACTGACCATTCTCAATCTTGACACAGAGACCAATGTGAATATTGGGATATCTCGAGTCGGATATTTGAATCGGACATCCCTCAATTCGATCTCCACGCCACCCTCGGTGTTATGTAACTCCGAAGCGACCTTGTAGGTTCTCGAATTAAGTATCCTAAAGCTCAAGATGCGATTCGTGGCTGCCGATGCCTGTGCAATATCTATTAATAGTCAGCTTGGATTCACAATACCAATAGCCTCGACGTAGAGACCAAAAGACAAGAATGTGCCTGCCGACTCCGAACCATTGACGATTGCAGTATATACGAGGAAGGAGCTGACTGAACAACATCTCCTCATTTCCGAGCAGGCGACCTCCATATCAAAATTTCAAAACCATGCATAGTATCGGTACGCTATCTGATGCCGAGACTAACAGAGCTGCATATCGTGCTTTGTTGAAGGCTTTCTAGACGTGGTCAGCTAGCAAACCGTATTGTTTGCAAATCACATCTTCCAAAGTCAGCAAAGTCACCGTCCGGCAAGCACCGATTGACTCGACGGCGAATTTTGAGCTCTCATCGAACACCGCCTGGTTCATGTCTACGAGCTGGAGTTCGTTTCGGAGTCTGATGAAGTTGCCAACTATCTACGTTGGAAGTTTTGCTCTATTATTTAGATTATATTGCTTACTCAAGATAATCGGCAGCGCCATGAATACCGTCACGGCCGTCAATCTTCGACCGAGAACGAACGCATTGATGATGCAACCCGTACGACTGAAGATCGCCTGCATTTCAAGAACCATGTTTATGCCGAGGAGCTGTTGCAGTTGTGTAGGATCGCAGGATACTGCTGAGGTTAACGTTCCTGAACTGTTTTCTTCGGCGTAGAAGAATGTGATGCGTTTTGCCGGTACGCTCTCAAAACATTCTTGTCGGTAATGGCAAGTTATGTGCTTTTATATGTCAGTAAAGGTTCATCATAATAAGGAAGCACTTTATGATGCACACAGTAGATATCGAATTAGATGAAATCCCGAGCATATAGAAAGCTGCTCCCATGCCTAGAGCCAGGACGAAGAACATTAGTGACCAATGATTTTCTGAACTAGTGAATTGCTGCTCTGTTTCGGTTACAACACGAACGCGCTGAGCTAAAATGGTAGGCCTGCATTGGAGTGGAAGCTAGTTTGTGTAAGCAGGTTGATGAATCATGCCGAGGGGCTAACTCACCGCCGCCTGCAAGGGTGCCAATAGTAGTACGGAGTAACAGAAGCAGTACTTTCTGTGCTCGAGAAGAAGAAGACAATGGCTAGTCGGTAAACATCAGGTCTACATTGTGAACACCGGCATATAGTGGGTGTACCTACTCAAAACCTCGAAAGATGCTTCTTTACTTATAAGCTTTCTGCAAGAAATCGTTTTCTTATCGCCAGTGCTAACCTCCAGCTGTAGTATGTCAGCGATAGTTTCTTTGATCGAATCTACATCTTCAAGGAAGGATTCTTCCATACTAAGCTGCCGAGCACCAACGAGCGCAAAGTACACGCCATTCATATCCTCAAGCAAACCATCATGGGTACCATGTTCCACGACTTAGCTCTTTTTCGTAACAACTATCTTGTCTGACTTCTTGATAGTCCACAGCCGATGAGCAATGGTGATTGTCATGCGTGCTTCGCTCACTTTGTCGAGTGCAGCTTGGACAAATTTCTCGCCTCTCACATCAACAGCACTTGTTCCTTCATCCAAGATAAGAAATTTTGGGCTCCTGACAGCAGATTAGTTTTGTAGACTTCTGAATATCTCTTGTTTCACCTACTTGATAATGCTTCTTGCGATTGCAAGTCGCTGTCGTTGACTTCCGCTGAGTTTGATACCAGCGTCACCAACCTAGCCTAGTGGAATTCTTGAAATGTGCTCATCGGTGAAAGCTTCTTTGAATTCTTGTTCTACTAATCCCCTCTTCGTAGCTTCATCTTCACTCCCTGTACTCAGTCCGTCTCGAACCTATCCTGGTATAATGATTGCCTCATTCTTGAGCCTGTGACAGCGCTCCAGCAATTGGACGGTCGTTGACTTTCCAGATCCTGAGGCTCCAACGATGGCAATGACATTGCGATTGCCAAGAACTTTGACATGAGGTCTACTAGGGGGTATGCAAAATCGACAGAATCGAAGGTTATGTCCTCTTAAGCAGATACATCGGCGGAGGGCTTTAAGCCATTCCTTGACTACCTAGGAATGTCAATGACCGCAAAGAAGTCGCAAGCTGCAGTCGTGACGTTTATAACTGGAATAATTGGCATCGACGCCTGGTCTAGTGATGTTGCTACTGTCATAATGCTCATGAGGACACTATGAATGCAGAGTTTGTATACATGCGAATATCACAGGTAGTCAGCAACGTACATTATCATCTATCGATACGTTAGTATAGATATTTTCTAGGACTCATTCGAAACTTTGCCAACGCTGATCTGCAGGAATTGGTGATTTTCTGCTTACTCAGTCCGAGGAGCATCTTCCTGGTATTGAACAGTTTTTACTCGCACGATGAAAAATATATCTGACTGTCAGGCAGTGCCAGCTGGTGAGTTTCTGCATGTAAGAATATACGGCAGGGTCCGGGAATTTGTCCAAAAGTCAAAGCGGCTCCCTGCTGCAATTCATGAAACTTGAGTGTCTTCTATGAGTTTGAGCTGAACAGGTAGGCAACGCAATTATTTTTCGAGTTTTCTACCTATGGCGGCTGTGTATGAACGGCATAACGCTAGGAAAAGTTCCAGTCAACGTTATTTCTGGAGAAGCTCTTCTCGCTGGAATATTTGAGGACCCTGTGGACACAATTCGATGCTTCTAACACCATGTCAGTAATTATACCAACGATGCTGTTTTGCTATCAGAATTGTGCTGTCTTCAACAATAAATATGTGCTATATATCAACTGGTACAGAAGACACTTCGACTCAAACAGCAGATACGTATCGCCAAAGCTCTCCCCATTTCCCATCTCAATGGGGTCTCCACATTCTACTCTGTGGAGAACCTGATCCTTCTGAAGCATTATCACTGAAGTTAAGCACCGCTCTCGACTCTTCTTTGACTATAGTGTTGTTCTCAGCAGAGTATTCAAATACAATCAAAGCCACCCAACAGCTATCGTACAATATGGTTAATTGCCTTTATAATGCCTCGCACCGTCTGTTACAATTAAAATTTAAAGGAATCGATCCTTGGGTTGCTTTCGACATTAAAGAGTATGGAGCAGTACAGGCCATTCCAGCTCCTTTGTTTAGTTCGTACTGATTTTAACAAGTATAGTAAATTGCTTGATATATTCGATAGTTCAGAATAGACTGCTTTTACGCTATACCGGGTATTAAAGCCTGCAATCTGCTCTTTGGTGTAGGCTGGCTCTTGACTAAGATAAAATGAGGCTGTACCTTTCTAAGATTCGAACGCCCCTCCAGTGTTACGCCTTATCGTACTGGTTTGGCTATGAAGCATGTGAACTCTGGCAGAAACCAAGGAAGGTAGCACCCCGCCAACCTCAGTTTGGGCTATAGTACCATATATTTAGTGACTTAAAAGAGAATTGCTTTACTGATGATGAGTTCATGTTGTGCAGATATTGGACGAGAAGTTACATTGACCAATAATATACCTCATCCAGGACCCACTTAGTCAGCGGTTCCATTGCAGTGGTGCTAAACTCAGCTCAGCCTCTCATTCATTGCCTGGAAGTATCACTGAATACTTCTACTGCTCCACCAGATTCCTTGGGCGTGTATCGTCGTAATATGATTCCAGCTAGGAGCGCATTATTCACTTGACCTTTAACAGTCACTTCGTAGCTTCCTCATAGCTACCTCTTGCCTTGTTTCATGTACCTTGTCCGACACAACACCTTCCTCGTCGCCTGCCTTCCAAACTTCAACATACCTTACACTGCCTAAACATTCTACTTTACGCATGAAACTGCACGTTCAGCGGGTCTCATAATACCTTGCTAAATCAGCCATGATGGTTTCCGAATCCCTCTACGAGCTATGCCTCCCTATTCTTCAGAACGCGGATCTTGACGATGAGGAGAAGACAGACAACCTCGAGGACCTGCTCAAGAAAGAAACGGAACTAGTTGGATCTTTGCTTGAGAACACGGTGCTCGATGTGCTGTGGAGATATCGTGAAGGAATCAACCATCCTACATCACCCCCGCCATTGCGACATAACGTCTTACGCAGACCATCTCCTGCGCCCTGGCAGATTCCTCGAGGCAGTACTCCAATATCCTCTTCCCCGCGCCTCGGAGTCAGTCCACTTGCGCCGCCGGGATTCATTCCCCCATCGTTCAATCAGTCCTACAATCGTGCGAGATCCTCTACCGCATCCCCTTTTACCTCGCCACGACCCTCTCCAAGACTTGCTTTTTCTAGCCCAGTCATACCACATAGCCCTAGTCTCAATGCATACGAGTTTCCAACCGATACCAGCCCTACAACAGAGACATACGGTGACTATGGCAGTGACAACGTAGACTGGTTGGTAGGGGATGATGGCTTAAGTACAGCATCTTCCTCAGCTGGGGGCGGCCAGAGCGGTCTTAATGCTGCAGCTGCAGAGTACATCCAGCCCCAACAACTGGACATGAGTCCGTATGACATGTTGCGGTCCATACTTGGCCCGTCAAAGTCTGACGAGGAGATCGAAGCAGCCCTTGCGATGTATGGGTACGATTTAAGTGCCACGATCATGGCTTTCATGGAGGGACAACCTGCAGACGCCATGGGGCAAGCTCCATCTCTAGAGCCCAAGAACGCGATTTTAATAGGCAAATCTGTGGAAGTCTCTCGACCGGTGACTCCAGCTAGTCAGCAAAAGAGCGGCGTCGTGTGCAGATTCTTCTTGTCAACTGGCCAATGTCTACGTGCAGACTGTAGGTTCAGTCACGACTTGAGCAGCCACATCTGCAAGTGAGTCCATCTTTATTTTGTTGCCTGCGCTACGATATACTAATTTTGCAGGTACTGGGTGATGGGCAATTGTCTAGCTGGTGATACTTGTATCTTCTCTCATGATCCTTCCCACTTCATGAAGCGCCTGGCGTCAGAAGGGAGCAGCACGCTGCCGCAGCCCTCAACACCTAGCTTCCAGTTTCAAGACTACAACGCTTTCCCTTCCTTACAGTCACAGGAACAGTGGACGGCCAACTTTGGGACTACTGCTGCCTTTAACAATTATCAGGGAGCCACATTCACCCCATCGCCTGGTTTCAAGAGTATGCAAGGCTATCAAAGCGATGAATCCAATCAGAGATCCAGATCTGGAAGTCGGCATCGTGCTCGAGATAGTCCAGCGGCTCCTGCGCTGGATGACAATGAAGCATTTCCATCTCTTAGCGCTGGTGGTAAGGGTGGCAAGAAGCATCATGGGAAAAGAGGTGGACATGGCCACACCCACAAAGAGAATACCCCAAGCTCTCTAGCTGAAGTGGTCAAAATGTCACCATCTCCAAGTCAAGGACTCTTGAGACTGGACGCCAAGAAGACAGGAAGAAATGGTAGTTCCACGAGCATTCGAAATGGAGAGAATAGCGTCGCTGCTCAAGCAATACCAAGTCCTCAGCATGTCCCGTGGCTGGAAACTGGTGACAGAGCCAACAAAGCATACCTCAAGGCCAGACAAGATGCTATTAAGCATGGCGGCTTGAGGAACAAGTTTTTGCAAAGGTATGGCAGCATCTAGGCACTGCTGTCGCCTTCCCACTTGCTAACGACATGATAGTGCCGCTCAAGCCTGGAATCGTAACGATGCCCGTGCAGCTAAAGCGCTCAGCCTTCGCGGTCAGAGTGAAAATGATCTCATGAGGAAAGCACATCGTGAAGCCGCTCGTGAACTTTATGAAGACCGCAATAAGAACAGTTCTGCAAGTTCCGAGCTGTATGTTGATCTGCATGGTCTTCATCCTGAAGAGGCCGTCGAGTATCTGGAGCGCGTACTTCTCGAGAATGGACGGGAAATCCAGCCAGTCTATGCCATTACCGGCACAGGTCACCACAGCAAGAATGGGAAGGATAAGGTGGGCAAAGCAATTCGAAATTTCTTGAACGAATGGCGATATACATACCGGGAATTCTCTGTTCCAGGTGATCGTAATAACGTCGGGGGTATATTGGGTATCGATGCCAGTTCTTGGGACAAGACTCTCACCAGAGATGGAATTGAGAGAAAGGTCGAGCCGGCAAAGGAGGAAGTTGACATCCTTAGTCAAGGGCACGAGATCGGAGAGGGAAAGATCAGATTATTAGTTAGAGACGCACCAAAGGGCCCTAGTGGCCGCAGTCGATGACCAGGAAGAATGAATAAATAAATATCAAAACTTATACATTGTGCAGGAACGTACTTGGCTGACTCCCATGACTACGTCATATAATTTTCGTTCGACTCCATATGAGAATACTCTTCAACTTCCACCCCTCAATGGATTAGATATTGACTTCTCCGAGTATGTCTAGTTTTACTGAATCTCTCAACCTCTCCATTTTCGGTACTGCGTTGTGTTGTTGCCTTTAGTCGCTCAAGCCATTTATCCTCCGTACCTTCAATAATACTCTAAGCAGTGCAACTAACTCGAGAGAGATATCACATAGTCCAAGTTGATATGGGCCACTAAAGCCCCTGCTCTGTGTATATATAAGTCCTTAAACAGCTAACATCCGAATGCATGAAAGGAAGCGCCTTAACAAGGTAATTAAAGATGAAGGCGAGTAAGTATCAAGCTCGGCGCCTGAATTAAGCGAGTGTTGATTTCGAATACGCTAGCAATAACAAACTCATACCCAAGAAGTGTACTTGAAAGGCTAATGTTTGGAGACACCTTAAAGATACAGAAAAATTGATAAGAAGTTGTGTTCGCAGCCCTGTTATGGGGTCATAAGTGAATGTGTTGAGGGACGTCAGAATGTCTGGACTGGAGCTACTTGACCTGATCCAGTAGAGTGCAGCTTTAGGGTCAGTATTAGAAACTAACGTTAGGATTTATGCAAATGGAGATGGACAGGGAGATTTACGCATCTCAGGACAGTAGCTCAACATCGAAATTATGCTTGTGGATTTTTGAACGGAAAATCGAAGTTTATAATTAATTGGATCTGATCAACTCACAACTTCCACAGCTCATGACATCTCTTGTCTCTGGACCACAAACCCACGCAGTTAGTATTACCAAAGCATGGTACACTTGCGGGATCCTCCCTCGTCAGAATTCACTTTAGCATACTTCACCTTCGCGACGACAATAACATAGCTCAGACCAGCATCATCGTGCACAGAGAACGTGAGTGACGTCTATTCACCCATCACATATCAAATTTACAGCATTCAGTACCGAACAGTGTTTACGTCTCCAACCTCAACGATGTCAACATATCCAACACTGGAACCACACCACGAACACGCCAAGCTTTGACAACGCTCCGAAACCAAACAAAGCTTATAGACCTCCCCAACTAAGCTCCTAATATTCACCGAACCGTACTCTTCCCCTCCTCATCTCATACCCAGGCTCAAAACCAATAAGACCCGACCGACTCGTTACGCAACGCTGGAAGAGACCCACTAAACAGCGACAATGAGCACAGACACCGTAGACCAGACCTACTCATACAATCCCTACAACCTCCATAGGAACTCCACTCAACACCCTAAATGCACCGCTCTTTCCGATGGCCTGAATTCCTGCTATACTGGTAGCTCATCCCCATCTTCTCCTCCCACCATCCTTCCCCCGTTCCCAACTTTCTCTTTCCTATCCCCATCCCCAGTCCCCCCTCATCATAATCTTGAAGGGAAAATAGCTGCTAACACCCCACAGACGGCTTCATTAACCCAACATCCATCCGCATCCTCATGTTCGCTGTCGGCGGCCCCTTGCCTTTTCGCGCTTGCCGGATTCATGGCCATCACCCAATGCGTGTACGCCTGGCTGAACTGGCATGGCCGCGTGCGCGAGGCAGCAGAGTGGCATAAGACGTCGTTGATGGAGTTTTTTGAGGGGTTGAGGCGAGATGGGGTTAAGAGAGGTGCATAGGTGAATCGGCTGACTGTGATTGGAAGACTAATATGGGTGCAGTGGGCGGAGATGCAAGTAGTTGAAGAAAGTCGGCGATGTGGAAGATGGAGAGATGTTGCTTACGAATTTTAAGCTCTTCTTCAGGGTTGTAAGCTCTTCTTGAATATGTCAGAGGTATAATACACTTGCTACCACTGCTGCCCTGGCGAAAGCTTTTTAATCGTAAAGGGACGATTAGATGAATGCATGTAATAGGACGACAAGCCTGCAATCACTTTTCCATGCCGTACGGCTTTGCATTGTGTCGTGTTATTCCATTTCTGTCAAATCCTAAGAGCTATCTGTTATGCCGTGATTATTAACAGCAAAACCACTAAAAGAGATCAAGGTGCCCGCATAAGTAAAAGAAGAAACCTTGAGCGCAAAAGCCTCTCCAGCTCCAGAACAAAAGTACCCTCAAACATGTAAATGCCCCATGCTTTGTCGCCATACATGCCCCTGATACTCCATAGGCCCTCCAGCTCCATGGAAAGAACGCAAAAATGAAAAATATCGGAAGTGGAGTTACGCTTCATGTGCTGATTGACCCTGAATGAGTGGTAGTTCTCGCTTCCGCATCAGTTTCCTGCTAGGTAGCTAATAGCGTTCCCAGGGGTTGGTGTTCGATCTAGGTCTGGCAGCAGGACGGCTAGCCTGTTCGGATCGAATTCTCGCTTGAACATGATCTTCCATATTGTGCGCGGAACTGAGATCAAAGGACTCGTCTGGATATTGCGGACGTCGATTGTCTTGACCTGCTCGCGATTGCAGCCCGGGTCCTGCTTCACGTCCCATCTCACGTCCACGCGCCAGTGTTTGCGCCATCATGTTCTGATGAGCTTCGTCCTGCGCCGCAATGCCATAAAGCGGACCAGAACGCTGGCCGTATCGACCTGGAGCTGGGACCTGGCCGCTAAATACAGCAATCGCGGGCGAGATTGTTTCCGTGGCACTATTGATGGGTGGAAGTTGGAGGAACAAATTATTTCCACTGGCATCAGCTACCTGGTCTGAACTACGTCTTGGAGCAAACAACGGTGTACGACTTGGTCTCGGCGAGTTGGTGGAATTTCCAGAAGTCGAAGTATTCGAAAAGTCGGGATGAAACGGTGTACTATAATATGTTCGTGGTCGAGCAGAAGTATCCGGACTCGGCTGCCAGTCGGAAGCACCTAGGGCGTAGCGAGATAAACGATGTGCTCTGCGTGTGGCGCTCTGGGAAGCATTACTTGTTGATGAACCTGGATTGGAAGGTGCTCGAGACCCCATGCCCATCCGGATATCCGAAAGCCTACCTGTCCTGGCTAATTGTTGTATAAGCTCCGTAGATGCAGTAAAACTGGACTGCGATGGTAATTTATCTCGACAATACGGGCATGTATCGCGATCCTTGAAGCTATCCTTGAACCACTTTATGAGACACTTTTCGCCGAAGATATGTTTGCACTTTGGCAAACGGACAGCCTGTTCCACTAGACCCTCTGGATTTGGCACACCAAGATTATTGTAGCAGATCGTGCAGCCTATAGAGCATTAGCTTGTCAAACACAATATAGTGGTGCTAACATTCTTATCGTCCCAGAATGTGTGATACAACGGAATGCATGTATTTCAGGGGAAAACTTACACTTGTACTCATCAGTGAGGTCTTCGGCCTGTATCCGCTCAAGATTATCGATATACGACTGGCTGACAACTTTCTTAGCGCCTCCCTGAGCGAGCATGAACGCTTGTAGTTGGCGTGAATCGTTGATGTAAATCCCTCGTAGAATCTCGTATTCGTCAGCCTCGTCAACACCATCGTCACCAGCCGAGTCCAAATCATCGGGAGGCCCAGTATTGGCCTCACTGGTTCCTCGCCGCCGACGTCGAGATGCCGCGGCTGGTCTCTCAGCATCTGCTTGCTCTTCCTCCCTATCTACAATGTGTGACTGTACTGCTGTGAGCTCATTAGCTGAACCGACCTCGATGACTGCAAAGGTTAGCACTTACGGACTGGCATGCGCCGATTTGCACGAAGTGAAGGTGGAATTCCCGGGGCAAGACGTCCAGTCATAGCTTGGTTGTAGGAATTGCTTGGTGGTTCGTGACGAGCAGTTGATGGATTGGCAGGTATCCAATAGTCAGCCTCAGGTTGATTTCGATAACGTGTCTCTGTGCTATAGCTGTAGCCTGCATTGGAGGGCGTATGCAAGCCATACTCTAATGCACCCAAACTCGTCGAAGCGCTGCGACTCTCGCGCCATCCTTTCTCTTTGTCAGCCACCGTTTCTTTGTTGAAGACATAATAAATCTTGAACATTCACATACCGGCATTAGGCATCGCATTCGCTCCCGCAGCGCTTCCATCCGTTCGCCCTGCTCCATTATAGTTCTCCCAAGAATTAGCTTCTCCATATTGCATTTGGGTTTGTGGGATAGGCATGAGCGGCGGTGGAAGGAAGTTATTATTAACAGGATCGTAATGATGACCGGAGTATTGGTTTGGGTATGTATATTGGTGTTGTATCTGGCTCTGGCTGAGGTATGGACATACTGAAGCAGGACCTTGATGGCCGCCCTCATTCATACCGTCCATCGCATAGTTCATAGAATTGCTATCCATGACCCCTTTGGTAGACCCAACGGCGAGTGAGAGATCTACTGCCCTGGTGTGTTGTCTCGGGAGAGCTCGTTACGTTGGAGAAATGGACTAGAGGTGAGCGGGGGAGACGGGCCCTGTCCTCGTCTGCGGAGTTCAATGCTAAGGGCTTGGTCAACACGAGCTCGGAAATGCAAAGACAGCACTGAATTTGCTTTTGACTTACGATTAGAAATGGCAGATTCGGAAGTGAGTAGGATTTTCTGTTGAGGCAGTTCTGTAGAGCTGAAACCGAACACACGCAAGGCAGGGTTGGCTGGAGGTTGATAGGCTTCCCGAGTGTTGATATGCGGTATACGCCTTGATTATGCTGTCCTACTCAATGCAGTTACCTATACCTTCGTTGCCTCCAAAGAGTTCCGGCAGTCCGAGTCAGAGTTATGTTTGCACATACAGAATGTTGGTACGACGAGATGGCAGTATTGTGGTGCGATTTCGTAAATTAAGGTTTCGTGGTGGTGCTTCATGCCGTTGAAGTATGACGACCCCGCTGAACAGCCAGCTTCCATTGTTAGCGTTAGGGATTAGAGGATAGGCTCTACTGTGGGGCTTATCGTGCTGTGATTGTGATAACAGTGGAATATAAGGTGGGGGTTTCCAGGCCACTATTGTACTTTATCCTTTGTCATTTTACTCTACACGTTGCTGTATTAATTACTACCTACCTATGCTGTCCGGATGAAATACCCCAAGACTGTGAATGTCTGAAACCAGTTCACACAACGGACAATGGCAATGCCAGGCATTGGCTGCATTGAAAAGGCTATCTGGGAAAGGACAAACTAGGTACGTAGGTACCTACCTACAAAGCCTGATTCACAATTTGGCTCCAATCACTAGTATATTCTTCGTCTTAGGCAAAGTTTTCCAGCCTATTGAAGTTTCAATGCAGGCATCAACAGAGATCATGCTCCAGACTTCAAGGCAGAATCTACAACACTGACTCAGAGTTTCACATATAAGAAAGAGTTGATTATGCTTCCCATCATGCTCTAGAATGCACCTGAAAGGTTTGATAGATCATTGATTTATTCACATGATTCAAGCCATCCGTTGGGATAGCTATGCCGGAATGGCCCAGCTTTGGCACCAGTTGACGAGCTACGTCTACCTCAGGAAGCGCAGCTCACTTCATCACACTCGTGACCAGCAACTTCCTCCACTGAGCGATCTAGCTTCTACCCACGCATATGCACATGTCAGTTGACAGAAGTGCTCTGTTTGTGACTGTAGTATAAGGCTCTGATTTGGCGACCAAGTGTCCTTCTGTGTCTGCGATCCCTAGATACCTGGTGGGCTACGGCCACAATATAGCCATGTTGCAATTCCGCTGGCCACAGCCACCGTGATTCCACGACCCCCCTGGCCCTCACAGGAAAAAACCTTTCCAACATCGTTCTCTCGTCCAAATCGCCCGTTCCATATTTCCGGAACCCCCCCCCCCCCCAAATTGAGCCAAGTGACTGTTGTGTGGTCTGTAAATTGGTGGTATCGTTTTAATGAGGTTTCAAGAATCTGTCGAACAGGAGTACGATTGCAAGAAGTGGTGATGCGCTCCCAGATCCACGGAATTGTGTGTGCTGTTTGTTTGTTCTGTTGTACTGTGTATGGTGTTACCGCATCTGAGATCCGGCTGGTCCAATTGAAGCTGCGTTGAGGGAGGAAAACACTAAAGAGTTGCCGCCGACTTGCATGAACGCTTCCTTAACTGACCACTGCCCCCATAGTCGCTCCCCAGCACAATCCCATCTGCCACTACGACCGGAGCCGCACGCGAACTATCAGGCCCTCGGGACAGTCTGAGATCGAGTCGCAGTCGCTTTCAAGGTTGCCGTCGCTAATCGCAAATCAATCACCCTACTAGCCACACTGTTATCTTGAGCACAATGTGTTGGCAGCCGCAGAATTCGAGCCTACCAGCACAAATTGTCTTCCTCGGCTCTGGCCGTGAAAGGAGTATACACAGCAGGTGCTCACCAGAGAGGCAGTGTCATCTACCTCTCCAGCCGCCGTACGTGAAAGGTATGGAGCGGTATTGTGATGATGGGGTGCTTGGATTGATATCTAAGGTACAGGCACGAGAGATAACATGATTGCCCCAGGCCCCAACAAAGAGTAGGCCGCATGGTTCTATCACGACGACGACATTACCAAACCAAGTCACAAGTCAAGTTAAGCCTTGATGACAGCCGCAGCGTAGCGGTGAAAGCATGCCAAAAGAAAGAAAACCAACATAAAGCGTTGTTTTTCGGTCGGTGAAGGGAAGGACCAATTTCGTATCAGTGTTGCTTCTCCCTCGCTGTTTGCGCCGAATCAGGATTTCCTTACAGGAAGCAAACACCATGTTGGTTGCGCAATCCGACCCGTCGCCGCAGCCTTGGCTTGCAAACAGGGAGAGTTGGGCATTGGTCTCGTCCAAGACTGTTAGCAAAATTTCAAGCATTCGAACTTGTTGGAAAATGTATTGCGCGCCACTTAGATATTCACCATTCCCACATATTGCGAAGTGTGAAGGCCTTGCATTCATTGATACATGGTTCTTTCTGCAGTGATTCATATCATGCTTCATCTTGTACACTTAGAGATGCCGTCTATCATTTTGCCAATTTGTACTTCCCAGCAGCAAACGCCAAAGCTCCTTCTGCTACAAATGTTCCCAGGAATTCCTGCAACTCCTCGTTGCTCAATGGAAACCCATCCGGTAACAACATCCTCAGTGTCATTCCAATGCGCATTAGTGGTAGCTGAGATGAGTTATTCTTTAGCATTCCCTGGATGAACTGCCAATACAACTGTCTCTTCTCCTTCGTGATGCCATTGGTGACTATAGAAGCCGTATCCTCCATGACTTCCTCAGCTGGAGCGGTCCCGTTAGTAGCGGCGGCCATTGCATTCGACCAAGCACGTTGCTCTGGATTCAGCCTCTCCAGGACCATGTACACATCTTTTTCAACTTCCTGTAGCACGATCTTGGTAGTCCAGAACTTCAGAGCGCTCCGAACTAGGGACTCGTCCATATCCAGCTGGTCGACAATCTCCTGAACATTTCTTTGCACACCGACTTCCCCTGCGTTGTCACTCTGAAATTCCCAGATGACTGTTGCCTGCCAGGTAAGCACCTCCTCAGTGAATATACGATCAGCCAGATCAAGTTCGACTGTAGCCTGTCCCAAGGCATGCATCCAGGTAAGTTTTCGAGACGCCTTCAGCTTTTCGAATCCCACCTCATAGCGTCTCTGGAGCTGTGTTATGTCATCCGGTATACGATAGCTCTCATCCTGAAGCTGTGGCCAGAATAGTCTCGATAGTATCTTTGCGTGTATAGGTAGCACCTCATCCGTATCGTCATTAGATGGGACCTTCTCCAGAAGAACCTCTGCCTCTCTCGCAGTCATTTCTTTACCCTCGATTCCTGCACGTACAATCATGTCTACCTTGTTAGAGTCTATCATATCCCTAATCATAACTTCACAGCTTTGAAGTGGTGCATCTCCGTAGCGAGACTTCAACAACTCCAAAACTTTGACCTTCTGTACGTTAGCTTGCAACAATATAGGAACACCGACCCAAAACTCACCTCTCTGTAGAAGTAATAATCAGCTCGGAGCAGGTTCTCTGCAAGGATGCTCTGAAACTCCTTGATGAACACCTCCTGCGTGCCTAGCGCACGGATCAGAGTTCCAACTATGTCGGCAGACTTGGATCTTTTGTATCCAGGACCTGCATCCACGGGATCAGGCGTCCAATCCAGATCTCGCCAATCCAGATCATCATCTATCTGGCTACGTTGACGTGAACCGTTGTTATCGAGTAGACTTGCTAGCTCATGAAGCTTGTCTCCGCCAGGCCCGATAGGATTCCCCTCCGCATCTTCTGTATCGGATAACAAGCCTGTAATAATCACTCGGACCGTATCTTCTCGTGAATACAGATACACTTGTAGGGGATGTGCTACACGATCCAAAAGCACTTTCGAATGGTCCAAGGCATGGAAAGAGGCTATCATGGAGATATAGTATTGCAATATTTGCAGTGTTGAAGTCCCAGGATGTAGGAGTCTCTTGCTCAAATCTGCTGCGAATACTTCGGTAAGGCGCAGGCGTCTTTGTGGAGTAGTGATGGCAGTCTTGAGATCTTCCAGTGCTCCACTACTTCTCGGCCACTGATGAACAATATCGAACAACTCACTGATTCGAAGATTCGCCAACCGGGCGATTCCCATCTCCTTCCACTTTTCCACCAGCCTCCAATTGATACCCACAGTGTCCGGTGTGAGAACACTGAAGACTTGAACAGCGAGCTTGGCATATCGATTCTCAATCCACTCGCAAAGATCTCTTACGCAACGCGACGCTGAAGAATGGTGCGCCGTACGTGGTAAGAGTGATGGCTGCCGCTTATCTGGGCGTTCTTTGTGTCCTGAGAGTTGACTCGATACTTCTGACCATATACCGGTATAGCCAATATTGACATATAGGGTCATAGAATCGTTCATTACCTCAGCAAGAATTGTTTGCAAGCTCTCGCCGGATAATCCAACGTCTTGAAGAGACTCTATGAGCTTCAGTAGCTCGCCGCGAGCTGCCTCAGAGCTTGGGTCATCTTTCTTCTGAGGATGCCAGCCTTCTTTTGAGGGCAGGCCCAGTACTTCGTTGATCATGTTTCTCAGAACGCCCCGTAGCGGAATCGCTATTTTATTCGTCAGGGAATTTGAGATTATCGGGTGCAGATCACGACAGAGTCTTGGAGGGTGTTTGTTAGCCTTCTTTCGTGGTCCAACGTCAGTCCTTGAGGCGTGTTCTAGTCCGTCTAGATAAATCTCATGTGCAGCAGTGAGAATCCGCACGACTCGATACAGGTACATTTCTGCACCGTGAATGTTAGTAATTCGTGCAATAAGAGGCAACACCTGATGCAGAAAGTGGTTCTGAACATGGCCACTATGCCACAAAACAACGTCTTCACGATGACTGGCATTAGGCAGGCGGATTTGAGGGTCTAGTACATCTAGCAATGCTTGCTGATAGGCCGTATCAAAACGTTTCGGATCGTATGTGAGATGATTTAGTATTTTGGTGATTTGCGAGTTTTCCATAGGGTCCAAATCAGCCGGAATGTTGGCCAACGCTAGATCGTAGGTTACTGTATGCCAGGATCGGTCCCAGCGAGCTTGATGTTGAGCATGTCCAGATTCATCTCCAGTCACGCTGTGGAATAGTCCAGGACTTGATGGTATGATCAACTCATGAAAAGAATCATCACGGGCTTGTTGGCTCAAGCGCGGTAGCTCTCCAAAAGCTTGTCCTTGAGCGGTGAACCCAGTCGCAGGCGTAGCTACCGGGGTAGGTTGTGAGATTTGGGGTCGCTTGAAGACTGCGTTGAAAACGCGTCTCTTCCGTGCCGTGAGGATTTGAGTCGCCATCTTTTTGAACAATTGTGTCGCTCAATCATCAACATTCATTTCCGGTAAGTTCAAGGTGACCGACCATACTATTCGGTTGTCGCTGCATTTTGTCGTTGATGCTTTGTAGGAAGTCGCAGAGGCCTTGGCATATTCTGTTTGTCCACACGGTATAACGTGACCGTGTGATTATCCTGGCTAGCGCAACATCCTGGCTGGTACGGCAACAGTGTATGCAGGAACAACTCTCACCACTTCCTCAATAACAGTTATATACTTATTTAGAAGGTAGTATTTGGCTGTTCTACCACAACTTGCTCTGAAGAGGCTTTCCTCCATACTTAATTAGGTCTCTACAGCG
The DNA here is from genome assembly GCA_019669825.1 of Calycina marina. NCBI lineage: Eukaryota > Fungi > Ascomycota > Leotiomycetes > Helotiales > Pezizellaceae > Calycina > Calycina marina. The sequence goes on from MU253747.1 coordinate 186,152, forward strand.
CTTCGGCATCTCTGAAATTCTAGCTCGTACCTCTTCTATCGTGATTTTTACTCCACTCATCTTGTAAAATCTCCCGAAGCTGATCTAAAGTATCCCATTGCCGATGACGCATTCTCTGCTTAAGTATAGCCCAACAAGCTTCAATCGGGTTCAAATTAGGGCCGTTGCCAGGATGTTCAAGGTTCTGTATACCTTGCTCACGCTTTATTCGAGTACAAAGACTCGGAATATTCTCTCGAGTACGAGGATGCGTTCTCCCTTGTATACCATGGCTTCCATCGCTGCCTTCTTGTAACATCCAGGTAACCGAAGGATCACAAGTGCGAGCGTCTTGTATAGCTTGTATATATGCAGGTAAGAGCCTTTCAGAGTGATACTTTTGTGTCATGGAATTACCTTGCGACTGCTTCTCAACATTTTGTGGTTTGCCAGCTTCCCACTCAGCAACACGCTTTTTGTATACCTCTTCTTCTTCCTACTTGCTTTTGCGAGGCTTTGACGGATATTCTGGCGTTTCGACTTTGTCTTCCTCGTCTGAGTAAAACTCTAGCTTCTCACACTTCCTGTACCAGTGGACCCAGCCTGCAGCGTGTAGTCGAACACCTCCAAGAGCTGGCCGCTCTTGTATATTCCCAGGGTCATACCGATGGTCTCTCTCTCGTTGTATTCCACCGACCCTTATTTGTTTTGGATCAACATGAAACTCATCTGTAAAGTAGATGCCATCCCAGAATCCGAGTACAGGCCTGCTTTTACGAGCTTGGCCATATGCGACCCGATCTTTCTTATTCTGAGCTGATTTAACCTTTTCTGTATATGCCATTCGGTAGACTTCTCTGCCATTGGTATGCTCCTTGATTTTGGCTGTAAGTTGTCGTCGACATAGATTGATGTTGTGGTGTTCGATTTGGCAGTCTAAGAGCTGTTTCTGTACCGGATTCTTGTTATTACACAAGTATTTAGAGGTCTTTAGACACTCGCGACTTCCTTCCAAGAATCTCTGATCTCGGCCTTGTCCTTCTGACACTTGGGGATCATATTTCCTCGCGTTTCTTAAGCCAAGTCAAGCCTGTAGTTCGTGGTATATTGACATCTTCGCAAATCTCCCCGAGCGTCGCTATACCAGCTCTTTCTTCGTATTCAGCAAAGAACCGCACTTTTTGCGGTGTATCGTATTCTCTTCTTCGGATTGGATTTTTAGTACGAGAATTATAAGTAGTATTAGGCGTTTGTTGAGCCATGATTGCGTGCTATGATATTTGTTTACAAGTAAATTCTGGTGTTCTCCAAGTAGTAAGATTACATAATGACGGTCAATTCCTGCAACCACTGTTGGTCCAACATAGGGGTCGTCATGATTCTGTGCGCACAGGCCAAAAACATCAAAAACACACCCAAAACCACCTACTTTACAGGACAATAGATCATCAGATAGAAAGCAGATCTCTCTATAACTCCGGAATTGGATCTATACGTATATGGTCTTAGATTCGCACTCTTTATTATCTTACAAAAGGGGCCTTAGATAAGCCATTAAACGACTTTCTATTCTACCACCAAAATTTACTGGTGAATTCGAGCCGTCCTAATATCTTTCTTTTGAGGCAGTTATATCTTAAACTTTCTATATAGACTAGCCCTCTTATTACACATGTAGTCCATATTCAAATTTTAGGACACTTTATAATATAGATTTTTTTTTTAGCAATCTCGTTGTAAACGTTAAGATGTTGGTGTGTTTTCAGTCGTTTTTGAGCCGTGCGCACAGAACCCCTGCTGGTCTTTTGGAGGGATTAGTCATCCGCACAGAATTCCTGCTACCCCTGTTGGGAGTAAAATATCAATTAGTTGGATGCGGATAGGATAACGTGACTGTACACCGAGCCGTGGAATTTTCCTTGGCACGGAACTTCAAGCATAATAAAAACCTCGATAAACTACCAAAATTTCTAAAAGTTAAATTCTGAAGAGCTAGTTATATCTTCTTCTATAGGGCAAGTTCGTGCGTTATGGCCAGTATTTCCGCAAGTGCCACAGCGCCTTTTAGACGGTTGACCCTCGACCCGATTATCCCTCTCTGTACGCAAGTCGCGTCGAACCTCCTCATCTACCTCCTGCCGAGATAGAACATTATAGGCATCCTCTACCGTAAGTGCACCTCCTGCCCGGATACGTGTCTTTTTAGCCCTGCGACGCTTGCTAAGCGCCTCATTTGATGCTTGGAGTATACGGATCTCCTCTGTTAAAAGAGTATTCTGGTGAGCTAATTGCCCCGTACCTTTCGCTAACGCAAAGATTGTCTCCAAAAGAGGTGTTGGCGAGCTTCCCTGGTGACGGGTAATCCTTTGCTTCACAACAGTTGTTTGTGAGAGAGCCTCGGTAGGGTTATAAGGTGTCTGAGAGGCCCAAGGCTGGGCGTCGATAGGGAGAGGTAAGGCAGGAGAAGGAGTGCATAACCTTATTCCGAGCTTTGAAATAACAGCTTGAGGGTCGAAAGGCACTAAGCCAGCTCCGTGGAATCCAGCCTGAGCGTTTTGGGCAGTGATTGACTCTTTAGAAGCTGCGTTGAAGGCAAGGAAGAACTCGACCTTAGGAATATGGCTGATATGCGCCTTGATGAAGGTCTCAATCCGTCGACCGTACGACCGCTTTAACACACTAAAACACCCTATATCGAGTGGCTGGGTAAGATGGGATGAGTGAGGAGGTAAGCAAAAAGTGATAATATTATAAGCCTTGCAATACTCTTGGAATTCGGCCGATTCGTGACTCTCGTGCCCGTCTAATATAAGCATTCGATATACACCCTTCGTACGAGCTGCGGTATGTTTATCGAAGTGTTTGATCCATTCTAGGCCTGTCTCATTATTGTTCCATCCATTATTTGTCGGCTTGATGACCCAGTCGTCAGGTAGGCCCCCCTCAGTGTACCAATTCGCGAGGTGGTTCTTCCCTTGAACCATGAGAAATGGAGGGATATTCCAACCTTCAGCATTTGTACAAATAATCGCTGTAGCCCATTCCCGACTCCCTGGCTGAACTGCCTTGCATCTGCCACGTCGATCGGCGCGTGTAACGACTATAGCAACGCAAATAACGCCCATCATAAACCCCGTTGCGTCGAAGTTGTAGAAGTCGCAGTTGAGTATGCCACAATTCGCCGGCATACTCTCTACAAGTCGAAACCACGCGCTAATAAGCTCAGAATCTTCGCATAAGGCTCTTTGGAAGTCATAAACGCGATTGAAACGCGTCTTTAGCTCTGGATGTCGTTGTACGAATCTTTGCGCCCAGCGCGTTCCGACGGGGTTCTGTCCTCGCGACTTTAAGAGTAGATTGGCCATATCTTCAACACCAGCGATTCAGGGCACAAATCCTCGTGAGTTTAGACTGATTATATACCGACTAATCGTATCCTCTTCTATGTCGTTTCATTTACGACAATTGGATCGAGATTCAAGGCGAGGGGGGCAGCCGGCTATCCTATCGCGGAGTGTTGATTCGGGTACATTATAGATCTTTGCAGCAGCGTAGGGGGTGGTTTTTCTTGATGATTGGATAGCTTCGATAGCAAGTATAATACTTGCTTCTTGTAATTGGATTTCCATCTCTGGTAGTTGAAAAGTCGCGTATAAAAGATGGTAGGGTAGAAGCCAAGGAAATTTTCACGGCTCGGTGTACAGTCACGTTATGCGAAATGGATTAATTGTTATTATAGATGCTCGCTAAGAAACTCCATGCAAGGGCTATGCTACCTATTTGCCCTAATCCCCTAGGCAACGCTCCATCCAGCCATGTAAACCTGAATCCTTTCACATATATACAACCTAAGTGTATGTAGATGCGAGAAATTAAATGCGTTAGTGTCATATCGACGTGATTCGTCCTCCTGCTGTCGTCCTCCCTCGTGGTCTCATATTAATAACAGATTCAAGTTCCCGTAACATATTTGTATTCGCCTCTGTTTTGTCCCTCATCAACTCCCGACGTGATCGATCCTCCTTCATTTTTGAGATCCGTTCTTCGCGCGTTAAGAGGCTCCGTTGCTTTGGCATAGCGACCGCCTCAAAAACTTCTTCTGCGTCGGAGCTACTGAAATCCATACTCGATCTCGATCTAGCCTCGCCGTTCAACATCCTTAAAGCTTCAAAAGCACCGCCCTCCTCAACAGCTGTCAGACCACCCAGTGAGATCGTCGGCGAGAGCATGCCGCTTATGGACGATATTCTCCGTTCGTGGCGGTTGATGTTGGAGGCGAGAATATTTTTGCCGTCCTCCCACTCCTGCATCAATGCTTTCAAATCCATCCCAATAGACTCGTACTGAACCATCAAAGTAGTACCAAGTTCTGAAACATCAACTGTATCGTTCAGACTGCTGTCAGACTCTTCGCGTAGGAGCTGGAGCTTGGCTTGCAGGCCTCGAATGCCTGTAGACAGTGAATTAAGTTTTCGTAATTGAGCACGATTTCTCTCGCGATTTGGTGTCATCGGTAATCTCGGTGTAGGTGGAACATGGAAGCCTAAATTCAATCAGTAAAATAGACAAATCTATAGCATTATCGCACATACTTTCTTCCTCGTTGAGAATTTCTCTGAGCTTCCTTTCGGCATCTTCAGTGACGATGTTTACTTCCCGAATTTCATCAACGGCAACATTCCAGCGAGGAAAATCAGATTTATCGCCGCTTGCGTCGAGAGCTAGGAGGCAGCATAGGAAGATTTTTCTTGTCAAGAAGAATCTTGCTGCAAGGATCTTCAAAACACGCAAGGACTCCAAGTCCTCGAACTCGTGCTCTGTGTATCCAATCGCTACTTCCGAGGTGTCAATGTCAGTCAGGTCATAAATATCATAGTACTTTTCTAGGTCCAATTCTTCAGTCATTGATTGGACCGCTTTGACAGCTTTTTGGTATCGCGGGATAGCGACAGTGAGGCACATCCGCAGAGCTTTCCTGAGCCGTGCACATCGTTTTCGCTGACTGCCCTCCTCGAGACGGGTAACTGGAGGTAAAGGATTGCTTCTATGCAAATGGTTAGCACCTTTCAAAGTATCCATCTCATGTGACACATACATTCTGTAGCCTCGGGAAACCAGCTCGACCTCCTGAACAAGTGTCATCGCTCCAGCAGCTACATGATCAAATTCCTGAGATATTCCGACAAACGCGGAGATCTCGGAAACGGTTTGCTGCCGTAGGTAATGCAGCCACTGTCGACGCATGTATGCATATATAATTGCCACAGTAATCCCGAGAGCGATGGTGAATATGAAAATGCGGCCCTTCCCGAAGATGGATGAGTCAACACCTCTAACCCAGTTCAAGAGCCATGTGAGGGTAAAAGCGATTGCTGCGGTGGCTAAAGCACCTGTTGCAGAAAAGGTTGCGAATTGTGGTGCATTCGGAGTTTCGATCTTCGGAGATTTGGATTGCACGCCATTCGATTGCGCAAAATATGTCTGTGAAGCCAAAAGCTGTGAAGCTACTATGGTGTACCGAAATCGCTCCAGAAATCTGGCATTGTCCGTTCGGCCAAGTCTCGAGTTGATGGCCCTCTGCCACAGTTAGCGATTGCCTTACCAGGCTCAGATAATATGCACCCACGGAATATGTGTTTCGTACAATGGCTGCAGCTTTATTGGGTGGTATGCTCAATCGTAGGGAAGGTGCTATCTTTTTTCGGTAATTAGATTGAACATGAGGTTGTCCTTGGGGTGCAAACGAGCGACCAGAGTCGTGTTGCACATCTTGTTTATCGTTGCTCAAGGGCTCCTCGAGGTCTGCCTCACCAGTCCCTTCTACGCGTTAGCAGAGTTTCTATAAGCTTGAGCAGGCTACAAACCTTCGAGGTACACAGCCAGAGGACTGTCTTCGTAGACTATAGATTCCATAGAATGTGGGATCACCTTGCAGCATCCATTACGGCATTCGCTCTCGACTCTGTATAATCAACAGAGTGTGTCACTGGTCGTTAATGTGAGTTAGGGATAGATAGAACTGTCAACAAAGTTAGTTGGCCTTGGGCCTGGTGATTGTTATTGCAGGGGTGGCGTTTAATGAGACACGTGGAATTAGGGGTCAAGAAATAAGACGAATTTCCACAGTATTCGCCAACCTGCTAGTGCGTAATGTGATGTTAATAGCGAGTGTTTATATGAGTTGTTTATATTAGTATCTTCATATGCTTCAACCTATCGAACCGTGCTGGCATTTACTGTACTAAGTTATCAACTACCAGAGTTATCTATGCGGGCTTCTTGCTTATAGTAGCTTGGAGCTTGCGGTTTAGGTATGTACTCCGTATACTGAGTGAAATGCTTTCCTTGAATATTCTATTCGATGCGAGGTTGCAATTCTTACCAGTATAACTCCTTAAGCGAAAGTTGTTCTTCCTCTGGGAAACTGGGAGGAATAGAGAGCACTCCGTAGCTACCGACGGGTGATCGACATGTTCCCTACAGCACTGCATTACCGGATGCAATGGCCCTGTTGGCTTGGCTTGAATTGCAACTTCGTATCGATTATTCGCATAGCCAGGAGGAGATGTCGGTCTTTTGCGTCGCCGAGGTTTGACTGAAAGTCAATAGTCGACAATTATCCTTTGTGCCTAGGTAGAATAGCCCTCTACCTTTGGCTTACCATGTTCCTCCAGCTGCAGCCCCCACCCAATATACAACAAAAACGCATTCTCGATACGGAAAATGGTTCATACCAATAGCTACGTCAATCATATATCCAACTGCAGAAGCCTGTATATGTCTGATCGATAGAGCCGATAACTTCGTGTTTTAAAATTGCTACACGCTGAGTACGAATGAGCAAAGTGAAACACCATTGTTGCTCCGTCCGATGTTTTATTTTCATGATTCAATACTAGACCACAGATTCTGCTGGGAAATACGTGTTTGCACAGCACTTGTAGCCGTAACGATACACTTCCGAAAACCACCTTCATGAAGCTATTCGCAACGTTAGAGCCACACAACGTCATACTTCAAATAGGTATTCATGCACAGAAACTATATTTTCGGGAACACGAACCATCAGTGGTGGATATGACGATTCAGGCCAGAGATATGTTCCAATATTAGGTCGTATTTACCTAGTCTTACATAAGTCTCGAGGTCTTGAATTCATCAAAGAGGACAACACATTCGAAACCTCGGCTGCTTGGACTTATACCTCCCAATACCCTAGATTGGTATTGTCGGCTGCGTCAGGAGTAAATGACTCTGTGCAACTTGTCCAACGAAGAGTGCGCTATTTTGGCTGGTCATCTACTAAATCAACTTTGGAATCAGATACCGACCGGCTGATTATTAGCGAGATCTTTCCAATGCTGACTACCTAACTTACAAAAATTCATGGTCAGCATTTCTGCAGAAACCTCGAGATCGCTGACAAATCTAGTAAGATGCAGGTATGACCCTCTCACACATTATCTGAGAGAATTCAAACGACATTCCCAGACACCTGTTTACGGGCTCTCATGCCGTCTGCACCCTGTCAAATGGTGCTCGCGCTAGCTTTAACAGTCATCTGACATAGTCTCATAGCGGCTTTAAGCAAGTAATTCAACCTCTCCATGCTTCACCGAGACTTCTAGTTACTATTTGCTCTCTACAATCCACATCTAGTTTCCAGGCTATTGGATCTCAATTGGTTCCATTTACACGATGATTACCGAGCTTTACCCGTATCCAGCCCGTAGATCAGTAGATTGTGCGTCATCTGTTGTGCTTGTTACTGGCCTAAAGTTCAATGTCTCCTCTCTGCTTCTGTCCTCGGCGAATCCATACGGGACTTAGTTGGTTAAGCAGATTCCAAGAGCTCTATGTATTTCCATGTTTCAATCTGTTGCTCAGTTTTGCTCTTACATCTTATCTCAGGTAATCTTAGCTTAGGCTTGGGAAATCCTTCCTAGAGTGGTTACATTGATCACGTCGGCATAGAGCTCCGCCGATTCCCATGTCTTCAAGAGTTTGGGGGTTATTTGGAGTTTAGTTGGAAAGAGTATCTCTATATATGGACACAGTTGTCCTCGTTCTTCCGACTACAGCACCGCCCGGCAGGAAAGCTCTTAAGTGCTTGCATTAAAACCTTTCACCTCGTCCTTGTTTCTTTCAAATTCGAATTGCACTTTCCACCCTCGTCTCATCTGTCACTGGCTAAAGTCCCTTACCCACACAATGCCTTCCCGTCACTCTGGCTCCTCCCGCGGCAACCATAATTCCTCCTCACATAATTCCAAAGGGTCTTATGAAGTTGACCAGGAAGATCTCGTCGAGCAGGTCAAGTCTATCGTCACACTTCTCTACGAGGTAATTACTACCAAACCTCACGAATGGGAGACGTACGTCGTGTCTGCTCGTTCTGCTATGACTGCACTCGACCATCTGCACTTCTTCAGGGACCCTTCACGTTATGCTGAGCAAGTCTGGATCATCCAAGGTCTTCAGGACTTTGCATACCATAATGCAGATAATGGTTGCATTCGCGATATTGCGGAGCACTGCCAGGCATTCTGGTTGCGAGTACTTCGAAACTATCCTGAAAGTGTTGATGCCTTGGCAGGTGAGCAAAAGTTCTCCCATCACTTCGATTATCTGTGCAAGCGACTAACGCGTGTTCCAACATCTAGGACTGGGTAAAAACTGGCTACAAAGATCTCAAGAAACCCTCGTCCGAATCCAAAACGCTGAAGGATCTGATTCTAGCTCCAGCGGTGGTAGTGGCGAAAGATGTAAGTTTGACAACCGCTTTAAAAGATTTTGGCTCTTATTGTATTCTAGCCGACCCTCGGAGGCAAGGCGCTCTATACGTTGAAGCTCGTGGCTATCTTCAGCCATCTGTGGACTTCTACGTTAGAGCCGTTCGCGCGGCTGATAATCTTGTCGTAACAAACGGTGATTTGTTTTCCCAGGTACGCACCGCTTCTTATGTGATGCTACTTTGCAAGCGATCGCTGATTGGGAGGTTTACAGGCTGCAGAGTCCCAAATGAGTCTTGGAAATGTCACTGCTTCCCCTGCCAACGAGAGACTATTTACTGAAGCCGTTCGTTATCTTCGACGTGCGGAGTCCATCCCTGGATACACACTTTCCGTGTACATGCAACAGTATCTCGAAGACTATGGAAGATATGTCTCCTAGGCTCGATGATTTTGTCTCCTTTCTGATACATCTGGAGTATTATTATGGAAGATCAAGGATACACCTTACGGTGTGGAGTTCGTGGTTTGGAATCATACCGGGAATTTTGATTCTGGTTTCGTTGGATGCTGGAGACTTTAGATTTTCTTTACGCGTCACCGCCTTTCTTCAAATTTTCTATTTCTCCAAGACTGTATTTCTGCTTTGCCGCGCAGGACTTTCAGCAACGACTCTTTTTCATTGCTCGACAGACACACCCACGCTACTCAAAAATTACTTACGTACACAATAGAAGCTGTGCTTTTACAACATTTTCCAACAGGCATTATTCCGGATCATGTCGCTAATGGCAGACAACTTGAAGCGTTCAGCTAACCATTTTCCTTGGTACTCTGCTTCTTCACTCGGCTGGTAAAATATAGGGTATTCTGAGACTCCAGAATATATTGACATTGCATAGGTTGGGTGTGATGATGTTGTATTTCCATGAGGGATTAAGTGTGACGCGAATGCTCCCCTATCTAACTAATATTCTACACTACGCCCAGATAACTGGGGCACTGCCCGCACATAGGTCACGCTCCCACGTGACCTTACTTCACATAGATATGATATGATTTCTCAACAGGATAGGCAATAGTAAATATTTAAGAAGCTGCATGTTATGTGAAGTTATGGTGTGAGACACAACGTCCAAGTGATCTGCAGCCACACTTGAAGGGCTTGACGCCACGGCTTCTATCCAATGAGAATAAGAATGAACTTGCAATTGTCTTCACGGAATTGCATCGATCGACCGGGAGGGAATTGAAGTAGCTGGTGACCAATCAGATTCAGACCTTCACCGGGGCTGCCAAAATTGCCCGCGCCTGAGCTACTAATAAATTTCAAAATGGATTATGTTATACATATCACCACGAAGATACGGTTCGGCCTCCTGCAAGCTCCTGGACTTTTTTTTACACCTCCAGCGCACCTCTCTAATACGTTTTCTAATTTGTGCGATTATGACTCTATCACATCCACGCTGGACAACCTTATAACTCTGCTACCGTAGGCCATGTCCTTCCACGTAATCGCTGCTTAATTATTTGCCAAATAGACTCTTTGTGATTTAGATCTAGCGATTGTGCAGGATAGATGAGCATTTTAAGATCTGCATCACAATTAAAACGTGAACACGGGTTGTTAACAGACCTATTCCAGTGCGAAGAATCTATTTCCTCTTAATGCGATGGCTATATCGCTCTTCTCAGGCCTTAATCTCTTGGAAATGATTAGGAAAGACTTCCATAGCATAAGATTATTGTGACATAGCGTTTCCCTTAGGCATAACCTTTGCTGGCTGTGCTGGCTGTGCTGGTTCCCACCCTTCCACTCGCTTCTTGTACTCTTCATCAATTTGTAGGCCGTCTGTGATGAATTTTTTGGATCCTTGTAGAAAATGAGCCTGACTTTGTCGTTGCACGACACTCCCGCGGCTACATGGATAATGATGTCTAAAGCAGAAGTCTCGGTTTCTTTAAGAGACCTGTAAGGGAATGATCAGGTGACTTTCATATTTTGTGAATAGTCTCACTTTAACCTATGCATATTGTGTAAATAGCTTAAGTCAGAGCTTTCCTTACGAATCTCTTTCTCTCCTTGTAAACAATCACTTTACCCAAGTCGCATTAGACCTCGTTCGTGCCCTTGTACCGTCACAAGACCTTCTCCTGCCCTAGGTAGCTTAGCGCACACTCCGCGACATTTTGAAGCTTTATTGGCTGGAAGTGTACCTCATTCATAAATCACATGTATTGCCAGAAGCTGGTATGAGTCACTTCGTGCTCTTTGCCATATTGGACGTGTTTCGGCTTGTTTGATTCATGAGATTTCCAAAGAATAGAACTTCTTGTACTGATGCACACCACTCCGAGCAGTATTGCGCTCTAAGTATGCGCAAAAGGCCTGTTTTCGAACGTTTCGGCTTGTTTTTGGTATGGCTGTTCGTGGAGGGGGTCGTTCAAGTTCGTTACTTTTGCGATATCAGATGCAGATATCAATTTCTTTCGCCCAAGACTAGAGGCAAGCTTTCTGGTCCATCAGAATGCAGGAGATTCAAGTAAACTGCGTTGCGGAAGCCATCCACGCGCTGTACCAGGTGGTAGGGTGAAATCTAACGATTTACAGACCTGGCCAATGGTAGTATCTCTTTGTTTGGAATCAAAGGTTTCAAAGAAAGTAGCGCGCTTGATAGTATCGTATTCACTCCTCTTAGGCGAATTAGGAGGTGTTGGTGTAGCCATAATGTGTGAGAGGCCAAACCTCGAATAGCTCAAAAGGTTATGGGTTCTGAAATTCAATTAAGAAGTGCATAGGGAACCAGCATAGTGCGGATTCC
>MU253748.1:0-59534 GCA_019669825.1 Calycina marina
CCTACCTCCCCTGGCGTCCTATAATCCGTAGGGTTCCCAGGACACGTGCCTTGAGCACGTGCCCGCCGGACGTTAAATAATAACACACACACACATAGGCGTGAGGATAAGATCTCCTTTAGCCAGAGCATTTTCTTTCCCTTTTTTGAATGCCGAGAGAATATAGCCCATTGAGGGGAGTATTATATCGAGTGTTGAGTAATGGCCCTCGCACGCCTTATTAGCCATTTTTAACTTCTCAAGAAGCAACCTGATCTTTATATTTAGCTCCCATTCTGTCTCGGTGAAAGTATCATCTGCCGAATCCTCTTGTGCCTATGTTTGATGAATTCCTCGATGTCTAGCTGAAGATGCCAGCACGCGTTTATCATTACGAAACATGAATTCCCTCTTGTCAAATTATCGCGTGACAGATGCATACCCTTTGAGATAGCTAGCCATTTGTCGAGTCTCTGTGTACTAGCTTTGAGGTATGTAACGAAGTTATGGAGTTTACCAAGGGGTCCTTTCCTCCTCCATTCTGTAAGCTCTGCAACGCTTACGTTATAGATTCCGGCCGAGTTCTCGCTGTCAAGTATCATTTCTTCGTCGGTCACAAACAAGAAGGATTGTATGGCCAAATGGATGATATGGCCTTAACAGCGGACGCGATGATGCACGGAACCGTACTTTAATCCGTACTCTCGACGAAGGAGGGCGGATAATTCGAGATTCATTATGTTGTTCAGCTTCGCATTATCCATCATGATATACCCTAAATTCTGTACAAATTCGAACTCCTTGATGGTATCTAGAAGGTAGGTAGACAGATCCACACCTCTATGGTCCCCTGATACCTCGCAGAGGTAGAGAACTGCACGCTGTAGCGTTCCTGCTTTGTCGACGAAGTGAACGATAATTCCGAGAATAGGTATACTGTTTGGTGAGCTCCAGAGGCCACAGCTGATATGGATCTTAGATTGAGCCTCCGAGAGCATTTGGCGCATCGACTTCTTCTTATCCTTATACGCACGTATCACCCATTCCAGTACTGTACTATGGTTTCGCGCCATAGCAAGCTCGGAATCAGGGTTAAGATATTGAAGAAAAGCTCGAAATTTTGGCACTTCGACGAGGCGAAAAGGCAGGCTTGCGGCAACTACTAAATGTAGATAAAGGTGCTCCACAACGTCTGGGTCTAACACGCCAAAACCAGTACGACGACGAGGTTTCAGATGAGCCTCTGCATGTGCGAATGCAGAGTCTATACCAATTTCTACCCCCTTCGCTTTGACCGTCCGATCAGCATTCATTTTGAGGTCGTGATACCTCTGTAGATGCATCTTCAGCCCAGAAGTACTACCAGCGAGAAGGTATGTGACAGAGCAGTATCGGCACCTCCATTCTGACTTGCCAGCCGCTGACAGATACCTAGTCTCCACATATTCTTCAGGCATATGCTCAAAGATTCACCACGACCGAGGGCGTTTGGCATTCGCAGGAGGAGAGCTACGCGTGCTGACCAGAGGGGATGAGGGAGGTGGTGGAGAGTCGACCACAGTTGAAAGCGTAGCAGGATTCGAACTACAAGTAGATCCACGAAAAGGAGACGACTTCGAAGATGTACGTGCTGCCTTTATGTTGAAGGAGAGACGACTTTTGACGGGAAAATTTTGGTGCCATATTGCTGATCCTGCGAGGTCGAAACCATAAGGGAAACCATGCTGCTAACTTTACATTCACGAACACGAAAAATATATGGGTAATAGGGTATAATTAATATGATCTACAGCTATCAAATGAGCTAACTATCATTAGAAAAGGTGGAGGATTGAAGAGGTTATAGCCAGGTATGCTACTAGGGGTACACGATCTTCACAGGCCTCTAAAACCTACTATATCGTCACGATATGGCAATATATATCACGATACGAATCCAAGCTTCTAGTATGGGAATATGTTGGCTTGTTGTTGGCAACACTGACTTATACGGTCAGAAATGAAACATGTGAAGGATATTACAGAATCATATGCACCGTCACACCGTCACACCGCCATACCGTCGACAACCGAGAAATGCTTTGGAAAATCTCACATTAAGCCACCGCTAATTTTACCAATACGGCTGCTTTATCCATCGTCGTTTCAGCTCAATGCACAGCAAAGTCAAGCCACCCTAACAAACAGTCAAGAAAACACCAAAGCGTCCAGTTCTCACGCTCAGAGCTTAGACAATGCTTCACACTCAGACATAGTCTGCTTTCAGAAAGATGAGTCTTCCGAGACAACGTTGATTTGCGCCAGTGCCCGGCATGCAGTGTGCAGTGTGCTTATCGAAATCTGTGTGTCGTCACGGCGCAGGAAGAAGTCTGGTACTTGACTGAGTGACAGCTATCCGCGGGCGAGCAGCCATTGACAACCAGACTGGAAGATGAGAGGTGTCTGATTATGAACTGCAAATGTCTTCTTGGAACTACATAGACTGTCTCTGCCACCATCTGTGCACGACTGGGCTGCTGCTGTTCGTACACTGTGTGTACCGCAAGGAAGAAGGGAAGTAATGCTATAGAATAGACTGACTCCCTTCCTCCAAATTCGTTGTTTTTTTTGCTTTTTTTGGGGGGGGGGATTTTGATTTTGTTGTTTTGAGATATCGCTTAGAAGTGCTAAGCGATGTGGTATAGGGGAAGCGGGAGAACTCTTTATGCTTCTAGCTGCGACTATTCTACCTGAGGATATTTTAGGAACAAAGTCTGATTGTCTGACAGCTTTATAGGAGCTGCTTTCCGTGAGGAGGAAGTAGAGGAGTTGCGCGCCAGGAACAGCATTCCAATAACGTTTCCCTTTTCGAGGGAAGATGTATGCAATGGTGGATTGCATATATCAGAAGGATATGATTTTTAGCACGCTCTCGACCACCCAGCGGAGAACTCGGAAAGGATACGCAGAGGTCGTCGTAGGAATTTGTGTCCGCTTGTCATGGAAGTCAGCAATCGTGTGGAATGAAAATGGGTTTCTCATGCGATTGCGTGTTGGAAACATCAAGTTCGGGTCATTTTGAGAAAAAAAGGCGACATGGGTTGTGATTTGGCATGGCTTTAACAATTCCTAGAATTTCCGCAAGGTCTCGAAGCTCTTGAAGCCCTTGAAGCCCTTGAAGCCGAATAATACCTGGATATAACAAGATTGGGTCAGGTTTTGGTGGACGGAAATAATGATATATATCGTTCTGCTGTAATTAACACTGCTGGACCATTGATCATAGATACGTCAGATTGAGGACAACCTCTTAGTATGTTGAAGGCTTTAAGATATCTTGTTCAATGAAGTCCTTGATAACACTTCAACAGGTCTTCTAATTAAAAGCCTATAGCCCTCTCAACAGTTCATCTATCGTAATCGGTTTCCTAACAGCATTCGAAAATCCCTCGTGGAAGCTGACCCATACTTTACTCCCCTTGCTATTTTTCCTCCTACCTTTCCCTTCGTTAGCATTGCTATCGATCTCCTGCAACGGTGTGCCAGTCTCCTTGATGACTCGACCGAAGAAGTCCTTTTTGGATGCAAACTCCTTTTCGAATGCATAATGGTCTTTGTTCTCCTTCGCTGCAAAGGCATAGTCGACATCGTCTGGATTTCGGGCTTTGTATCGTACTTTGCGTGCTTCATTCTCTCGTACTATGATGTTCTTCTGATATTCCTGATCAAGAACTTGGCGTACTGCATATCTGACTGGGGCTGATGCACCGGAAGTTGAGGCCGTCTCAAAGGTAACCAAAGTATCCAAAGGTCTAGCAATTGTTAGTGATGAGAAGCGATGAGTATTTCGGCTAGACTTACGGTTCCATTCGATAGACCCAACTGGTGTCTCTGCTTCCAAAGTCACCTTCCAGTTTACCACGTTCAAATATAATACCAACACCACCCATCACACCCACTGCCTTCCTAACCATCGCCTTCTCCGATTCTTTCCGTACACTGGCAATGCCTTTCTGGTCACCACTGCCACCCACAACGATAGGCTTAATCTCCGGCGTGAGCATCCTTACAAGGTATGGCAGCAAGCCCGTCGAGATTTCTTCTGGACTTCTGAAACTCCGTAAGAGCATCGCATTGATATTGGCTTGTAAAGATAAGATCGTAGCACGATTCGACTTCTCAACCTCGAAGGCATCGTAATCTGCGCGTGGACCGGAGAAAGGAAGCGGCTCTTCTACCTCCTCCTTGTCTCCCCATTTTTTGGACTCATAGGCCGAGCCGAAATGATGACGTGCAGGCGAGGCGAAGAGATTGTGACAGGCGAGGATTGGCTGGCTCAGGTAAGGAGCTAATTCGAAGTCTTGATTGGAGAACACTCTTGAGGAGCAGGTATCGTGGAAGTGTAGCCACTCGTATGCTGCATCTGGTTTTGAAAGAATGGAGTCGTCGTTGAACGGTTGATTCGGATAGTCAGTAAATATGTCAGTGACGATACGTCCTGTATCGCCATTTGTGTCGATCATCTCCCTCAATCGTTCCATGCCCGCCTTCTTAGCGAGTTCTGCTACACCGAGCTGTGCTTTGGGCTGGTCATCGAAAGGGCCTACAACAGATGTAGGGTTCGCTGCCTTTGGAAAACCAGCGCCTTCCAGAAAGACTCTGTTGACAACTTCTTTGAAACCTCCTCTTCCGACACCTCGCGCTCCTCCTCCGCCATGTCCAAGATCACTCATCATGTTCTGCTCAACCCATTTCCTGGTCAAACGACCGGTGCCATCTTTTGAGGACGACTTGAGCTTGCCAGCAGCCCACTCACCAACCACCATAATTCCTCGAAGATCTCCTTCTCCAGATCCTTCCTTACCTTTACGAGATTCTGCGGTATTTACTCCCCAAGTCGCTTCACACAGTGTCCTGACCGCATCATTGTCGCATGAAACTCCCTCCTTCTCGAAAACGGATTTCATCCTAGTAACAACAGCATCCAAAGGTGGTTTTCGAACATGAATGATTTCCGCAAAGCTAGATTGTCTGAGTGGCCGTAGCGACGGATGATACACATCGTTACAGATCAGAATAAGTGGCCTCATAAGCTTGAATTCATCGCCTTTCTTCTTCTTCCGAGAGTAGCCAGTATTGGCAGCAGCCGCTGAGCAATTCTTCTGGTCTAGGAGAATCAGATCGATCAGTGCTTTGATGAAACCACCTTCCCCACTGCTTGCAGCTCCGCCAACCACCCCATCAACTTCATCCACAACAACACATAGAGGGTGAACAGATTTCTGTACATGGCCTCCATGTGAGGTTACTGTCGCTCCAATTTTCACGCTCTCGGTGCCAACACTCGTTCTTATGCGTCCCTTGACAACATTGCTGCTTCTTTCGTCGCTAGCATTGATTTCCATCACTTCGTACCCAGCTTGACGGGCGCATACGTGCGCCAAGGTGGTTTTACCAAGACCAGGTGGTCCAGTTAGTAACAAAATCTTCCGATGACTTCTCTCCTCGTCTGCTTCTACCCCTGGGCGTTTGGGGGCCGCTGCTTTCGGCTTTCCTGATTTGGGAAAGACTATCGGGTCCCATGCCTTCAACCAGCGCAGAACCTGTCGATGGGTGCGATCATCTCCAATAAGCTCCATGAAGTTTCTGGCGCGATACTTCTCGGTCCACATCAGTGTCATACGCTTCGATTTACCTACCATCTGCTCCACAGAGGGCACAGTCTCAGGTAGCTTGGACTTTCGTACGGCTTCCGCCTTCGTTTCTTTGCTTGCTTCGTCGATCAGCTGGTGAATATCAATTCCATAATAACTCTTCTTCGCCCGACCAGCTTTGGTAGTTGACCTTGCAGCGACCAGCTGCTCGAACGATGTTGGAGCTGCCTTCCTCTTCTGCTGTAGTATAACGGCTTTCCCAGAACATGTTAACAGTTCCGACGCTGTTAAATAACCACCGGTCAAGAAAGAAGGTAGAACTTTCGGTATCGCCTGGGTCGACGCATATGAAATCTTGCTTAGAAATGACGGTAATGAAGGAGGATCTCGTTCAACTTCTTGGTCCGCATGTTCTAGCAGTTCCTCTCGCATTGGTTGATAATCATATGAGCCAGAGCTAACATGATCCTGCCTACATTCTTCGCGCCATGGTAGAGGATCATCCACTTCATCTTCATCCTCTTCATCGATCAAGATGCCCCCGGTAGTCTTAGGCTTGCCTATCCTCCCATTGCTGGGCACAATGGCCTCGTTCTCTTTGGAAAGTCCTGTATCCAGCATACGCCGCTTTGGCAATGGTTCTTCCACGTCGTTTTCCGAGTCATCGTCCAGCAGAAATCCCGTTGCCTTTGGCTTGCGAAGATCCGAAGCTTTCACAGAAAATGACCTCTTCGCAGGGATGGGTGAAGAGCTTGGAGGGTATGCTACTGGAGAAGAGGCAGAAGACATCTTGCCTGTTGGTGGTGACGATGGGAAGGGGGGCGGAAATTGTGAGCTTGAGCGAGACTTGAGAGGTATTTCTGGACTTGAAGTTAGATTATGTCGAGGCAGTATGGTTCAGAGCTTCATCTACCTTCGGGATAAGCTGCTTCGCCCCTGAAAGTTGCGCCCAAGGGCCAAGCTCTGTGTTGAATTGGTTCTCCCTTCTTGTTCTTGGCCGCAGTAACTTCTTGCCGGATGAGGTGTATAGCTTCGAGGTCGTCTGAATAGGTGGCTAATGGCAGAGCAGCAAGGTGGAATTCTTGCTCCCATTCTTCATGTAGGGTAAGATAGGTGTCGATTGGTAGATACGGTGAGGCACCCGTGTCCATTGGTATAAGGTGGAGTTAGATAGATTCACGATACGTCTAGATTCGTCAGACCAAATTATCCAAGACGCGCTGTTGAAAGACGCGACGCGATTTGATCCATAATCTGGCACTTACCGAAGTCTCCAATCAGCATATGGGAGCCACTCCTTTTTTGCCGAAATGTCTGCCAAGCCAGATCAATCGCTCACCCTCGGAAATATGACCTCTACGATCACGATCTCTTTTATTGCCATCCACACACATGAACCGCTCGAATCCGGTTCATTCTGTGTACCATCTAATCAACCCTGTTATGTAACTTGTAACATGTATGGTAACGGGGTACGGCAGTTCTTAGACATGTCGAATCAGCTGCACTCGGACATAACGTCTCCATCTTCAGGCTCATCTTTAGTGAAGCAGGAAGCGGATTCAGCAGAACCACTTCCGAAGAAGAAGCAGAAGCGCAATAAGCCCACATTGAGTTGCGATGAATGTGTGGAGAGGAAGACCAAAGTCAGTGATGTTGTTGATATGTTCTTACTTGCTCTGCTCTGCTACCGTCGTCCTCATGCATACTGCAATGCCTGATCTACCTAGTGGGCTTATCTTGAGCCTTAATGCCGTATACAATCTGGCACCTTGGAGGAAATTGGCAAGCAAGCAATGCGATTGAATAACAATTTGGTGGCTCTTGCTATTTGAAAATCTCGAAGTCGGATGTCTGAGCCAATTTGTACCAGGGACATTAGAGAAGACCAGATTCTACGGTAGTGTCTAAGTTGACACTCCCAAGCCATTAACGCAGATATGTTAGATGTTATGCTTGTTGATGCATGGAGACAACCAAGACATAGTTTCGCTCTTCGCTGTACCGTAGTTTGACATGAGACTTGGTAAATGTTGTAGCTAGTAGCTATTCGCGATCACTATTCAAAATGCGCACTGGTGGTTCCTGTCAATCTCGTTTGCTTGTATTAGAGAATCTATGTGATAGATTTACTTATAACCTGCTAATGTTGAACAGTGTGATAGAGGCCGGCCCAGTTGCATCGCTTGTAAGGTATTCCTCCGAAGCACCGAGTACTTGTAGCTTATTACTCAGGCATAAAACGTCAATCTGAATGCAAATATGCTGTTGGATCAGCAGTAACGTAAGGTCATCGTATCTAACGCTGTCTTTTGACTAAGACGTCTCAGGCAGGCCAATCGATCGATCAGTCCTACATTGCGCATGGTCAAGCCCTTTAAGAAGAAACTAGGAACACAAGGCGACTTCGAAGATCCTCACCAAGTCACATCAACTAAGGGACCAAGCACACCTAACAGACCTTTCTCACCGTCCGGCGAGATACAGTCTCTGCTTTCACATGTTCCTTATTCCCATCCGACAGGATCCAATGTCTTCGAGAATGAACACCCATTCGCGAACTACTGGACATGCCAGGGGGGGTTGAAGGAGACGATAGGCGTCTTACCTGAGAAAATGCAAGCTGATCTCCTGCTTGACCAGTATTTCGAATGTGTAGACCCGGTGTATCCTATGATCCATCGGCAAAACTTCTATGCAGACTACACACATTTCTGGTCACTGCCACTTTCCGAGAAGGTCAAAACCGACGGAGCGCTTATAGCCTTAATATTCGCCCTGCTTGCCATGGGCGCCCGTATGTGCTCAATTCCATACCAAAAACTCAATTTGGCTCCGGAGTAGATCTTAGGGGCCGCTGGTTTTAATATCTGTATGCTCCCGAGACTGCTCCCAGCTCCCGAGTACTATCCAGTTTTCGCTATGCTAATTCGCTGCAGAATTCATCACAACAACACCGGCCAAAGAACGTCAATCCACAGCCAAGTTCTACATCTCCGCATCCCACCAATCGCTCCACGTGTCCTCTTACCTCAGTACAGCCTCCGTGCGCTCGATCCAGGCCATGGTGCTTATCACCTACTTCCTCATCAACGACAATCACGCCTCGGACGGCTGGGCGTTTGCCGGTATTCTCCTCCGCCAGGCCTACGCCATGGGCCTCCATCGCAACCCAGACGTCTACGTGCCCAACGCCTCCATCTTCGAGAAACAAGTCCGGCGGAAGCTTTGGCAAGCTGTTCTCCTACAAGATACGTTTCTCACCGTCCTGCTCTCCCTCCCTCCCAGCGCCACGCATACCGATGTCGACGTTGAAGATCTCCGCGAAGATACTTCCAGCATCGCGCTCTCCAACACCACCGACACCGCCTACATGCGCGGAAGCTGGATGCTCGCGAATCTTGTGCAGGAAGCCATCTGCTCACCTCGCTCCCTTGGCATACCTATCTGCCCAACCACCCGCAGCAAAACGAAAATCGTCGCCAACTTCCGCGCTGTCTATCGTTCGTTCCCAGATGTCTTCCGCAGCTGGACGCCCGCTTACATTACACAGCTCTGTGAGCAGGGGAACAAGAGGGTGGTAAGACAAACGCTGTTTCTGACTAGTAACTATTTCCATAATGTGATGCTGGTGCATTGCAGTGTGAGCGAGGAGGTGGCGATGAATGTGAGGGCGTGTTTGGAGGCCGCGCACGAGGCTATCTCGGCGTTTTTCTTGTTGTATCTGCTATGCCAGAGTGAAGCGCAGGTGTGGTGGGTGTTTAACCATCGCGCATTTCTGGAGGCGATGTGTATTGGCAATATCTTGCAGGAGCGGGCAAAGGAGGAGAACGGATCGGAAGTACTTGCGAAAGACGCTCTGTTTTCGAGGGCGAGAGCTGATGTTGGTTCGTACTTCCACGTTTGTGAAACTGCTGCAGTACTGACGAGAGAATAGTACAAATGATCGATATAATGCACAAAATGGGAGAAGGAGAGACAGGCTCAGTTGTAGCAAGGACGCGTGTGGGTATACTGAGTCAATTTTTGGTATAGCCCGACTATGTTACTTATATACATACATACAATAAGAAAAACAGAACTAGCGACTGACTGGAATCGTGCTGTAATTAACTAAAAGGACGCTCTTTCATCAATGCTTTCTAGTCGCTATGTGCTTGTCAGCCAGCCGCCATTCTTCAAAATAGACCATATCAAACGCCATAGTGTTCTTCGTTCAAGCGTATGTCGCTGCAGTATCATGGCCAACGCTAATCAAATTCTCTACCAAATTGGTATGTCGCAAATAGTCGTACACCGCCTTTGTACAGCACTGCATTCTCATTTTCTGCGCCTTGTTCCGAATTGATCGCGCAACCAAGCGATTGGGCCAGTACCTGCACGAGAGCTGCGGCGAGTGCGTTGCTGGGAGCTTGGCAGGAAGATTGACGGGGATATTCGTTGATAGCTGTATCTGAAGACACGACTTAGGTTGTCGTAGTGACGAGCAGTCTCCCTCATGGCTCGGGACGATTCGCTCACAGGTTCTGGTTCCCTCAGGGGTTTGGCCCAGTATTGTCCTAAATCTTCGCTCAAGGGATCTGAAATGAAGAAAACTTTCCTTTCAGGTCCTCTCCGGTGTTCTCCCCAGTGGTTTTGGTCTTCTTTCAAGGGTCCTCTCAAGTGCTCGTTTCATAGCTTGAAGATTTCTCTTGAGGAAGAAGGCCGAGACATTCTCTGCGCAGGCTCACATTGGCGCTGGGCACAAGGGGCCTCGACAGGTCGTATAGGATGTTATTTAGCCAAGCTTTAGTAAGCGGTGCACGGGCATAAAATGAAGCTGGTCGATCTTGAGGGCCTTCAGTCACGCTTCTATAGATGATAATGAGGCTGATAGTAGTTCAGCAGTATGTCGAACAGAGTTCAGTCTACTATCCGTGTAGTTAGATTCCGGCCAAACGCGTGTAGGTCTGACAGGAAGGGGGGAGGACGGGAGGAAAGACGGGAGGAAGCACCTGCTTGACCTGCTCGACCAAAGCCGCTAGCGCCAGGAACATCATTTACTGCTGTAGCTTCTCCGATCGCCTTTCTACATATAGGACAAGTGTCGTGCTCGTTTAGCCACCGAGAAGCGCATTCCTTATGGAACCAATGGTTACAATGAAGCACAACGACTTCAGTGCCGATTTCAACATCGTCCATGCAAATAGAGCACTCTCCTTTGCCCCCTGGACCCAACATCTCCTCGTCTAGCTTCTTTATGGGGAGAGCCGCGATGTCGCTAGCTAATGCCGGAGGAGGACCGTCCGAGCCTCTTTGGTTCATAAGCTGTGATATGATTCGATCCATAGCCTGCTGTGAGTATACAGCATCTAAATTAGGAGCAAGCCCACCTGCCCCATTCGGTAGATTTGTTATGGCGTGGTTGAAGTGGTTTGCAATGTCACTGCAGAGTTTGTTAGTCCATTCATCATCAACAACGTTCCACGGGAGAGCTTACATAGTTCCATATTGTCCACGCTGAAGCGAAAATGTAGCTTGGAAAGGCGCGGCGCCAGGTCTGGATCCATCACGCAGTATATGTTCGAGAAATGCCTGCATGCCCGCTGCAAGATCGTTCATAGCAGCTTCTCCAGACAAACGTCTTCTGAGACCACGAGGAGCGTGATTCGGGCCTACATAAAGACCATTGGGACCAGGGTACCAGGGCTCATGTTCATATGGAGGACTTGGACTAATGGGCTGATCATCTTCAGTAGGCATATGAACCGTTTCATGGGCATGGGCATGGGCATGGGCCAATTCTGGAGCCCATTGAGCATTTTGACGGCTAGGAGTTTGGAGTTCTTCTGGAATTTGTGACGCTGGTCGTGGATCAAAGCCTGGACTGATCTTCAGAGGGTCAGTAACAGATCGATGTTAGAGGGTGCAAGATACTTACGATTTCAACGACATCGCCAATGCAGCAGGGACAAGTCAGCTCCGCTCTCTCATTTCTATACCATTCGTTTAAGCAAGCATGGCAGAACACAACCTGACGTCCATGTGTAGCATCCAAGCGTGTTTGTCTTCTACCAGCATCCATCCCAGTAGCATCACTGCCGCGACGGCGAATGTTCATTAAATTGTTATAAGCTTGGTAACCTACAACAGCAGTAAGTCCTAGGCTCAATGCCAACCTCACAGATCTCAGGGCTCGGAATGCCACGATGTATAGGGCCTCAGGATTATCTCAAGATTGGTATTACAAGAAATGTATAACACACACAAGGCAAAAGAGGTTTGGTACGGAAACTTGACGTTGCGTGTGTAAAGCTGTAGCTGTAGGAGCTGTGGCGTTGAAGCTGATCTCAGGGGTTTAATGCGTGTGACAGAAAGGTGTCACTCAGGGATATGAGAAAGCAATACTGTGCAACTGAAACTGTATACAAAAGTGGGCGTCAAGTCTGGGTGTGTCCCCTCTCAGAAAATGTTGTTTTATCTTCAGAAAGTGAAGTCGTTGAGTCTGCAATGACGAGCCTGGGTCGGCTTATTATATAGCCGAGCTCTGTATCAGTATCCAAAGTGGAGAATATCCTAGTCTTGTCCAACTTGAAATGTGAGCTGGAAGAATCATGGGAAGAGTAGGTAGCAAGGCACTTATGTCTATTAAGTGCTAGGATTACTCGTGGCAAAGAAGGTTGTGTTATGTGGTATATCAACCAGAAGGGCAGCAGCAGAATCTGAGCAAGTGCATAGTACCAATCATGAACTGGAGGTACTACAATGGATCAATCAATCACAAACGTGGCATTAATGTACTAGAAGCTACTGCATGTCTCTACATCATTATATGTGCTTCTGGAAACGTCGCTGGAGCAAACAACGGTTGGATGTTGTAACTTGTAATTCCAGGCTATCCAGCTTGGTATCTCTGTACCATTCTAGAGTACGGCAGACGAAGTCGATCCAGGCGAAATCTTCGTGATAGACCAAGACCGCACGGGGCTTGTGTGTATGAACTTTAGACGATGCATGAGCCCAATACATATGCGTAGAGATGAATGCGATCACTCTCATAATACGTTAGTTCATTGTCAAAGGTCAAAGTTGGTATATAACACATCGCCTATCACTTTATCTCCCGGCCCGGTTCCTCACTCCCAACTACCTCGCCCTTCTTCCCACACCCTTGAATATCATACCACCAATAACTCCCGTAGCAATCGCGACTCCACTGAGTATAGCAACACCCATCATGCCCTCCTTAGCGACCTTATCATCGATCAAACCTCTGAGACTCGCTGCTTGCAGGTTCCGCGGTTCCTTCTCCAGCAGCAGATCATTGTATCGTCGTGCTTCTGCATAGTTTCCAAGCTTGTGATTGCCGAGTGCCAGGTAGTAGAGACATTCCCGTCTTCGTTCTGGTGATGTGCGGAAGATATTTGAGAGTAGGCGTACGCCTTCTTGCTGTTCTTGTCGTTGATTTGATTTGATCAGACCCTGGTACTGCCGTCAGCACAGCTTCAGATCAGGTGTTAAGAAAAGCCATACCCATGCGAAGTTGAATTTCGTCTGTACGCCAACATATTCGCCTTCCTTTTCGTATTGCGCTCGGAGTACCTGAAGCTCTTGTGGCTTCAATGGACTAGATAGATGTTAGCTTGGAGATCTGCGATAAGACAGTGTAACCCCACCTCTCAGCATCTGCAGCATCTGAGTAAATAACTTTCGTTAGCCGCGCTGTCTCCGATCGAAAGTTGTTGATGAATAGCTCATATCGTGTGTATAGAGGAAGGTTTGTTCTCCAAAAAGATTGAGGTGGTGCACAAGGAGCCATACTTACATGGAAGAGAAGAGGGCATCTTGAAGATACCCAGAGAGCGGTGTATGAAGGAAGGTGAAGGTATAGAAGATTATTTAGGAAATAACGATGGTGTGATAAAGTACGATGCCTTATGTGGTGCTGCAGTCTGGTTTTTGGGTTTGGAAGTGGCGCTCGCATGTATTTGTGCCTTCTGTGGCTTTGAAAAAGTACGTCACGTATCACCGTGCCAACAGATAATATGCTCAGCCTTGTTGATTGATTAACCTTCACGACTAGGACTAGACATCAAACTACGCGCAAATTGCTTCGAGATCCCTCAGACCAAGTACATAACCGCGAAAATGCTGCTGGACGAAGATCCAGCCACGGTATGATCTCCATCTCCTCGGCGCAATGCACGTCTAACATATCGCAGCTTATCCAGCACACAATTGGCAACTTCAATATAGCGCCAGACAAGCAAGCTGTCGCCCGAATCAATGAATCACTTTCTACACTACAACAAGCTCGCGATTTACGCGTCCGAGAGTCAGAAAGTGCGCTGAAAAGTACGAAATTGTCCCCAAATCGCTCACTTCAAGCCATGCTAATGGTCCACAGAGCTGTCGCGAACCCTCACAACCCTCAAAAACAACTACAGCGAAACCTTGTCAACACACTCCTCCACAGCACACGCCTCAAAAATAGCAACACTCGATACGCAAAAATTCCGGATCGCGAAATCTGCATCAGATCTCGAGATTGAATCCGAGCGTCTCTCTTCGCAGCTAGCCGATCTCCAAGCGCGACTGCAGGAATTAGAGATGCAAGGTGTAGATGGCGGTGACAACGCGCGTCGCGGACTGGTGGATGATGAGATAAGTCTGAAGTTGAAGATCTTCAGTAGCTTAGGCATTCAGCCGGAGAAGAGCGGTGGTGTGAATTACAATAAGGCGGTCATTTCACATGGGACACAGGGGAATCTGAATATCGTGAGCTTTGATGGGAAAGCATCAAGGTATTTCAATGCGAATTACCTCTGGGAGGCGCTGTAGGAACTTGTGATATCTGAGAATTTGGGATGTGTGGATAAATGGCGCTATGTTGGATACCATGGTGTTTTACGGGAGTCCAAACGCATAGTATGAACTCAATGATATGATATATGACAATCCGGTTCTGTATGGATTCAGTGCGGTCTTAATACAACTATCCTAGACGAAGATCTAATGGCTCGCATCGGTCAGGTCCTTGATCACCACCACAGAACTTCAATGTGATAATGCATCACATATTGACAGCCAAATCCCTAGCAGCAGTATCTTCCAAGCAGCTAGCTATCGAAGCCGTTACATATAGCCAACGTCATCCAACGCCAAGTCATCAAAGTCGTTGTAATTAGCTGACGAAGCTCGAGAGATATCTCTGATAAACTCCAAACACCGTTGAATGTTGGTTGCCCTCCCAATAATAGTCCCCAAACCGAATCATAGATATTTTCGCGAATTCATGCTCAAACCAGTCATCCTGCAGCTACCTTCCATCCAGCAGTACTCGTTGCACCCTGCTTCCTAAGCACAGCAGGAAAGTATCCTTCTCCAGCAACCCCCATACTCGGAGGTGTCCTAGCCTTCGAAGTATTCATAAGTGCTTCCTGACTCGTAACTCGATTGAATCGAGAAGCTGGTAATCCACTAGAAGTTTTGGATCTCTGGTGCCTTCGTCTATGCTCAGTCGGCAGTTCTAGCTTGGAATTGATGTTCGTCCAAGTCTCATCATCTGACGGGCCGCCGAATCGCCATCCGCCAATGCCTTCAAAGTCGCGTGTAGGCCCTGCGCTCATTGTGAGGATGCCACTACTTGCGACCCGAGCCAGAGGGCTTGCGGCTTGGTCGCTACTAGTCGAGCTGCTACTCCGTCTGCGTCGACGGGTTGGTAAGACTGTTGTCGGAGATCGGGTAGCATGAGGCTGTGGCCTGATTTTCACAATAGCTGGCTGGGCACCGAAGATATAGTAAGGTATAACAGCGACAGCTAGATCGACGTAGACAAGAGCTACCCTAAAAAGCAGAATGGAGAATGCGACGGTTGTGGTGATTGCAGCTATGATGGCGAGGTGTATCGTGAATAGGAAAAAGAACAAAAATATAGACCCATATACGGGATTTGGAAATGCTCTCAAGGCACGTCGCAGAAGATCATGGCATACTTCTCGTAGGAAGTTCATACTGAAGACAACGTAGCATGGTTATGAAGAGAGAGATGGGTTCATGAAGTGTGAAATGATGATGGAACCTAGCCGCTCTCGACGTTTGCCATGTGATAATATGGGGCTGTCTGATCTCGTGCCCTAGGCAGCCAGCTGGCTTTAGCAATTCTGAAGAAAAGAAAAAAAGAAAAATAAATAAATCTGCACGTTTATTTATTTGAAAGAGATTTCTTCATTCAAGGAAAAAGTTAAAAATATATTTAGTACGACGCCTGCAGGATTCGAACCTGCGCTCTCGAAAGAAATGCCTACCAGCTTGCATAGGAACATAGCAGGGCATCGCGTTAACCACTCCGCCAAAGCGCCTTATATCTTGGTTTCAGTTGGAAGCCTCATTACAATTTAAGTATATAAAGTAAGCTTTATGATTAAGTCCTGACCACCCACACTTTCCACTCGACCATGTCTAGATCCCATATTTGTATATAGCTTGCTTCTTTCTGAATTTACTTTGTATCAAAATCATTCTGTTCACATGAAGCACTACACATAAGAGGTTAACATTGCAAAAGCTATACCCACAATATGTTCATTCATTCATTCATTCCTTTATTCATACTCGGTTCCAGCCGCCCATCGTAGAGATAGCCACGCTGTTATCATGAGCACGATGGGTTTGCAGCCGCAGGATTCGAATCTACCAGCACAAACTGTCTTCCTCGACTCTGGCCATGAGAAGAGTATACACAGCAAGTGCTCACCAAAGAGGCAGTGCCAGCTACCTCTCTCGCGGAGGACAAAAAAAGCGGCAGAGAATAGCCAAGGAACATCAATCCCCACCTCGAGCCTACTCGGAACTCATAAAAATGTATCTCTATCTACTTATTTACATCGAATATAATTAATAACCTGTCGTTTTCCCTCCCGAGTCTCTACAATCCTTTAGCCTTTGAGGAATCTCCTCGACCCATCGGTTAATCGTGTCTTGTGATAGCTTTGCCCACCTTCGAGAGCTAGCTCTTTTAAGGTGTCGAGATCAAAGTGAGGATACTGTTTGACGTGCCGTTTTGGAACTTGCCAGCTATTCTCAACAGGAGCGAAATCAGGTGAGCCGGCACAGTTTAAATACCTACCTCTCGAGCCCGTATCTTTGCTTCCATGATTTCACGATATTTCGGCCTTTACTATAGCCATGTCCTGAATCACCGCCTTCCTCGAGAACAAAGTCTCCTCCTCCTCCAAGCTCAAGCTTCGGAAGTACGACTGGCTGAAGGATTAGGTCGATGCATGGTCGGTGATTCATCTTTCCGTTTATATTGCCGGCGTCGTAGAAGATTAGCTCACTCTTGAAAATGTAACCGACTGCTGCCATGCGTGAAGTTCATAATCTAAATCAACCTCCTCCGACACGTCCTCTTCTTTCCCTTTCTTCCCGACCTTTTTCTTTGTGTTCGGTTGTACCTCTTGGATACAATAGGGACAGTCCCGTTCGCCTGGTTTACAAAGGACGTAAATTCGACCTTGTGGGCCAAAAGAGAAATGCACTTCGTCTGAAAAGCGTACCCGATACCAGTCTTCTGGGTTCGGATATTTAGCTAACATGTCGATAGCCCATTTCTCTCTCCGTTTCGCAAGGTCAGGAGAAACAAAAGACTTCCGGCATGCAACACAATGGCGCCAGCCGAGGTGATTCATTCAACGTTGTAATGTCTTCGTTGGACAGTTTAATTCGAGCTCTTCGACAAGAGATTCCCACGTTGAAGTACGTCCTTCGAAACCATTATCCCACACTAACCTCTCTGCTCGGTGAATGTCTTCATCTGAGGATCTGCTTCCGACGTCGAGTCTCTTTCCTTGATGTATTATTATGATGCCGGCAGGCAGATGTCTCTGCGATATCTTCCGACTCTTTATGCCACTTTTCTGCATGTAGACCTTTAATCATTCGATAACCGGAGCGTTCTGAGACTTGACAATGGTCGAAAATGTCTTTCCGCTTTATCCGGTCTCCTTGAGGCTTCGAGTCTTCCCATTCGGTAATTGATTGTATGGCTGATCGTTGCGGTGTCTCGTAATGTGTATAATGTTGATTATTATCTAGCTTTCGACGCGTTATAGGCCGAATAGTCCAGTCTTCGGGGTCTATCTGTTCAGGAGGTGTTTCCTGCCGTACTGGACCTGTCCATTGGTTCCGTCTGGGGCCAGTTCGAGCCATTTGTAAGTGATTAATTAATGTCGAAAGGTAGTGTTTTGGTAGAGATTTAATGTGGTTTGGCATTTCGTCAGTTCGGACTAGTGCTTATCCTCTGTCGCTTTTTTTGTCCACCGCGAGCCTCTCCAGCCTCCCCCCACAAAACGTAGAAAATTATATCGAAGTTAGTTGTACGGGGCCCCATCACCAGTGGCTGACATAATTCCACGGACACTTCGAAATTTTAACCGAGGCGTAATATGTTAAACAAACAAGTAAACAAATACTCTAACGTGGTACACCAGGACCTCGTGATTATCAGGACCTCGTGAATTTCTTCCCCACCCCACTACCTTTAACTTTAACACGCGTTTTCTTAACAACCACCAATGGAATTCCAAACCCAAGAAGCTCGAATTATCCTAGCTATCGAAGCTATTCGATCATCTAAACGAATGAACCGTAGCAAAGCTGCGAAACTATACAGAGTCCCTTATTCTACGTTAACCGATCGAATGGCTGGTCGAACTACTCTCAGCGAACGCCGGCCAGCAAATCATAAATTAACTAAGATAGAAGAGGAGGTGATTATTCAATATATACTTGATCTGGATATAAGAGGATTTGCGCCCCGACTGAGCGTGTTGAAGATATGGCAAATTATCTACTCGAATCGCGAGGAGGACGACGCGTCGGAAAGAACTGGGCGCAACGATTTGTACGACGTCCAGAGTTAAAGACGCATTTTAATCGCGTTTACGACTTCCAAAGAGCCCTCTGCGAAGATCCCGAGCTTATTGGAGCGTGGTTTCGGCTAGTAGAGAATATGCGGGCGAAATATGGGATTCAGGACTGCGATTTCTACAACTTCAACGAGACTGGTTTCATGATGGGCATTATCTGTGCTGGAATGGTCATTACACGCGCCGATCGACGTGGCAGAGGCAAGGCTGTTCAGCCAGGCAATCGGGAATGGGCTACAGCGATTATCTGTGTTAATGGAGAGGGTTCAGCCATCCCTCCATTTTTGGTGGTTCAAGGGAAGAATCACCTCGCCAGCTGGTATACTGAGGGCGCTCTTCCGCATGACTGGGTTATTAAACCGACAAGTAATGGATGGACCAACAATGAGACAGGTCTAGAATGGATAAAACACTTCGACAAGCATACTCGCAGTCAGGCAAAAGGACCATATCGCATGTTGGTCCTAGATGGGCATGAGAGCCATGAGTCAGCCTAATTCCAAGAGTATTGCAAGGCAAACAGCATTATTACTCTTTGTCTACCTCCTCATTCCTCTCATCTAACCCAGCCACTTGGTGTTGGGTGTTTTAGTGTTCTCAAACGCATGTACGGGCGTCAAATTGAGACTTTTATTAAGGCTCATATAAACCATATCACCAAGGTCGAGTTTTTTCTAGCTTTTCACGCAGCTTATAACGAGTCAATAACAACCCAAAACGCTAAAGCTGGGTTCCGTGGAGCTGGCTTAATGCCTTTTGATCCCCAGGCTGTAATTTCTAAGCTTGATGTTAGGTTACGGACTCCAACACCTACTAGGCCCTCCTCGGCAAACACCAACCCTTTGATCTCTCAGACACCCCACAACCCTACTGAAGCTCTCTCACAATCAACTCTTGCTAAGAATCGTATTGCTCGTCACCAAGGAAGCTCGCCAACACCTATTTTCCTAACAGTCGCTTCGTCAGCTAGAGGTACAGAGCGATTAGCCCATGAGGTGGTCCTTTTGTCAGCCGAGGTCGGTATACTTCGAGCAGCAAGTGAAGCTCTTACCAAACGCCGGAGGGCTAAAAAGACGCGTGTCCGTGAAGGAGGTGCACTTACAATAGAGGATGCACATGGTATTTTATCTCAGCAAGAGGTAGATGAGCAGGTACGACGCGACTTACGTGCGGAGAGGGGTAATCGGGTTGAGAGACAACCGTCTAGACGGCGCTGTGGCACTTGCGGAGAAGCTGGCCATAATGTACGAACTTGTAAAATAGAAGAAGATATATCTAGCTCTTCAGAATTTAACTTATAAAAAATTTAGTATTTTTATTGGGGTTGTTATCTATATTTGAAGTTCCGTGCCAAGGAAAAGTGCGCGACTCGATGTACCACCACGATATCCTCTATACAATTATGCCTCGTGCCACACATACTACGCAATTAGTACCCAATACTCCAAAGAAACGTAGAGAATATAATACGCTAGTAAAGTACTGGTTAGATGATTTATACGACCAGATTTGCGGGAAATAATCGACCGTCAATTATCGAAAAGTGCAAAGTTAGCAAAACTCTGACATACAAATGGCTAAAGCAACGAAGAGAATAAGACTCTCCAGCTTATCGGAGGGCCAGGCCACAATTGAAGAAGTTTGGTCGGAACCCCCGAGTTCAGTCAAAACCGTGGGAGTCGTGGGCCAACGATAATACTACAAATCCGCACTGAGGCCAGCTTCTAGACGCACAACTTGCAGAAACTAACCTACCACTTTGTCGACGACAAGCTAATCGTAACCTGCGAAAGCGTGCTAAGGCACAAATGCGAAAAGCGTCAGATTTTAACAAAGTGCTCAAAGATTCAAATCGGGACACACGAAAAGAGTATGGTCTGAAGCATAAGGGGAAGCCGGTAGAAGGCTGGTGAGACACCGTGTACTTTACCGACAAAGCACACTATGGTTCTTCGCAAAAACGAGCGCCACAAGTCCTTCGATCAGACGGTACGTTACGAAAGTCAAATCATTGCCCAGCGTCCCGATAAAACCGGAGTAGCTCTACATATGCCCGCGTGGGTAAACTGGTACGAGAAGTGGGAGAAACTAGAGTTCTACAACAATGCAGCAGAGCAAGAAGAACACACCGAAAAGCCACCTTATCCTTGGGAGCCTAAGAAGGGTAGATATACTTCGGTAGGAGATCACGAGAAGAGGGTTGCCGAGTGGGAAGCTAGCAAGTCACACGATATTGTTAAGAAGTCGACAGGCAATGCTATGACTCAAAAGTACTACCGAGATAGTCTTTTGCCTATATATTGTGATACTGTTACTCGAGCAAAGCCCGTGATCCTTCATGAAAATGGATCCTACAAGAACATAATGATCCGTCACACGGAACCTACGGCCGAAAATGGAAAAGAGAAGGTGGCACACGAATCCCTAGGCTTTGTACAAGGCACAAAACAGAGAGAGATTAGCTGTTTTGTCCACCCTTCCAACTCCCTGGATCTTAATCCGATCGAAGCTTGTTGGAATACAATTAAGCAGCGTGTACAAAAGATACCGTATAACTCTCTCGAGCAGTTGAAGAGATCTTACAAGACAAGCAGAGCAAGATTCAAATAGAGGGAATTCGCAAGAGGGTTAAAGAGATGCACGAACGCTGTGAAAAGCTAATCAAGAGCCACGGCCAGCCAATTGTGAGCGCTTTACTGTAGTTATTTAGCTGTATCAGTCCACTTCATATCTTCTCGCTTATTTTGAAGTGTTCCTGGGATTATCTCAGCCACTGGTGCCATCACGAAGTAACTTATATAAGTTAAGGTATTCATACCAGATGCATCATGTGATGCAGAACAGTATTGCGTACGCTTCTCCAGTCTTTTATTGGAATCCTAGAAAGGCCCATGATAAACAATAGCACATTCATACTTCAAAGACGTTGCTGGCTATGCTGGGAGTGAGTAGATGGATCTGACCCATAAAGTTCCGTCAAAACAGATGGCTTTAGTACATGCAGGTGCAATTATGTTGCCTCCAGTAACTCAATGTATTAGTCTATAACGGACATTACGTCTCAGAGATATTTGCCTTTCTCAAATCTGCTCCCGTAGTCCTTCGCTTTCGCCAGGAGCTCTCTCTTCTCCGTATGTCCTGATATACCACCAATCGCCATATCCTTCTCCCGATCAAACACCCGCTTGCTAGGATCGTCCTCTTCATCCTTGATCCCCTTCTTCTCCTGATGCTCCGCAACCATGCTATTTTCCTTGTGCTTCTCATTGTATTCTGCTATCCGTCTTGCAATTTCCTGACTCCCCTTGCTCTCTGTTCGTTCGTTCTTTTTATTTGCCCTGGAAGAAGTAGCTGCGTCTTTTCGACCAAGTATTTCATCTTCCAGACGCTTCCTCTTTTGATCAGGTGTCTCGGTCCATATATCACTGATACCACCTCTTTCAGCAGGAGCTTTCGCACCCTTGCCAGACGCGAATTTGCGATTCTTCATTTTTGTAGGGTCTACTCGTGAGGTCCAGTCGGAGTCTGTAGGCGGTATAAGCATCCACTCAGCGCGCTGCGGTTTTGCTGGATTTTCGATTGCCGCCACTCGCTCCTCTTCGCACACCCGTTCCCTCTCGCGGATCATACGTGCTTCGTCTTCTGAACCTGGAGCTGGAGGGGGGGCAGGTCCGTAGTCATCGTCGTCTGAGGAGGAATCTTCTGCATTTGCAGGTGCTGAGGGCATCTGTGATATGGGCGCTGGAGGGGCTGTAGGTCCTAACACTTGTCGAGGCGGCGGTGAAGGTCTGGAGGTAGGTTTGACTGCGGAAACAGACGGTCCATATTCATCGTCAGAGCTGGGGTCTACCTCGAGCTCATCTAGGTTTTTGGATGGCAGAGCTGGGCCTAGCACTCGAGGAGTAGCGGCAGTGATCTTATGGGGTGGAGAGTTCGGTGGCTCGCTCTCTTCGATGGAGCGCTTGCGCTTCGCAAGGTGAGGAGGAAGTTCCGGTCCGACAGAAGGCATAGCTGTGACAATGTACGTTATTACAATGAACTCAACTGTTGGAATACCAGCTCAGGTAGGTGTGGAAGTGCGTCGAGCACGTGACCAAGCTAGAGCGGGTCCGCCATGTTGGCCGGCTACCCCGCTTGGAGGCATAAAATACCTCCAACTAGGAAGAGTACACAACACCCTAGACAGCCTACTAGGCACTGCAGGTGGAGAGACGTTTGCCAAGTGGATACGTGACACTCGGTTCTACATGGACATATGCCCTAACAAGCCAAGCTAGCATAGACTAGCCTACCACTCAGTATTTCCTTTGTTACTCCTTTTAAAAGATTAAAAAGTAAACCCCCCCCTATACCGGGCCGTACTACATTACATGTAACTTGATATCCTAGCGCTTGCTGGAGAGTTAGCCGACCACAGTTCTCCTGTAACTAGTAGATCCTTCAGGGAAAGAAGATCTCTACTCTCCGGTTTTTAAATGTATATAGAAACTGCTAGCAATTAGCTCAGCACGCCCTACTGTTGGAACGTGGCGTTAAGAGCACGGACCCTGGACGTTAATTATACTACTACTACTACGTATACTACTCCGCTTGGCGGAAGCGGCATACAGATAGGTACACTGCGACCACACGATATTCCGACCCCAATGGTAATACAACACATTGTCACAACCCGCTTCGTACCTGTGCGATTTCAAGAGGGTAAATAATCGATTATTACTCTAAATACAGGCTGAAATCAACACTTTGCACTCTTAATAGGCTTTCCCCCATTCTTTACAAGTCGGCTGCATCGACCAGGCAGTGTATGGATTGTTGGCAATGCCTGCAACCAGCGGTTGAGCCATAGTGCGCACTTCAAGTATAAGAAGTCGTATACGTGATCGGTTTCGAGGTCCTGAGAATCTTTCGAGGTGTTTTGAAGGTGTAGAGGTAGGTAGGGTGTTTGGTGCTCGGGTGAGCTGGTTTGTTGGTTTTGGTGCCGAAAGGCTGGTTTGCGAATACATTGGTTGCAGTTTACTAGTTGAATATGAACTGCACGAGTTATCATTATGTCCTGAAGAGAGTTAGCAAGAGACAGGACCGTTTGGTGGTAAAGTGATTGGGGAGCTAAACTAAGCATACGTCGCGAATGCTTGTATGTTTGTGGTATTTGTGGGCGCCAAGCTGCGGACTAAGCATCAGTTTACGCGAGCCGTGCATAAAATCACGTGATCGTCAAAGGGCTGTCAACCATGTGTGTAGGCTTGTGACAGGAATACGAGAACGTTAAAGTCGGCTAGTCATATCTCTAGTTTTAACGGCCTCTAAATAGTAGAATATCCTTAAGATAAAGTATAGGCTATACTCAATATGTTTCTACTAATCTAACCTACTAGATATATCAACTTCTGATGTATTCAACGTATTCACAAGTTGGGGTGCAATGTATTTATTGCGCGCATCAGCTACTCGTTTCATGCCCGGGTTGGTCAAGTGATAAATTTATAGTGAGTGCTATGA
Organism: Calycina marina; assembly: GCA_019669825.1. Classification (NCBI taxonomy): domain Eukaryota; kingdom Fungi; phylum Ascomycota; class Leotiomycetes; order Helotiales; family Pezizellaceae; genus Calycina; species Calycina marina. The sequence goes on from MU253748.1 coordinate 24,023, forward strand.
ACGAGCTGCCTAGAAATTGCTTCTACTTCGTATTGTTGATGATTATTTCAGGTGACTAGCGAGTGCAAGCACATGAGCCTGTTCTGTCTTCTTCTTTCGTGGTTCTTTTCGCATCCTCTGCTTCCAAGTCCCCGGTTCCTTGTTCATATGGGGTAGTCAGGCATGTCTGGATTCATAGTAATAGCCCAAACAACCTTGAGCGGTAAGACAGGGAAGATCACCTGTGCCCTATGGATGTAAATAACCAGGGAAATGGAATCTTGCTAGACTGTCTATATCTCCCCCTTTTTTATCGCCCACGGCACCCAGCTCCCGAGCGCCATTCTGCGAGTAAACAACGCGTTGCTGATCAATGGGCTAATATTCCAACGACGTGATTGACATGACAAATTGATGAGCTGTAACTGGTGACTTCTTCAAGTACGAATATACTCTGCCATATTTGCGGCTCCTTCAGTGGCTCAAGACTTTTTACCAAACTAAGGCTTTGGTTACCAACTTATCTTGGGCAAGGATGTTGCAATGCTCGCGCATCATCTAAGGTTTCAGTCTATGAGGCGTAACAGTTCACTTGCAAATTCCATGGCAATTCGCATTCGCCATACATCACAATGTTTGAAAAAATAGGCTGGTAGAATTGACACTAGACATTTCACCAGCTAGCATTCAGTCCTGTGGTATTATACATTTAATATCCTTCCTAATTTCTGATATCCTAATTACACAAACTCCTCCATATTGGAAAAATCATGCCATGGTCATTGCTTAAAACGGAGAAATCATCCACCCATCTCGGTCGTAAATGTCGTAAACTCAGCATCCAAATTCGCAGGATGCTTCTCAACACATGCAGTATGCGCGCCGCCTACGCCTGCTAAATCGTTTTCTAAAGGGTATATCTTGATTGCTTTCACCGAGGAGTCTAGCTCCTTGTGATCTGGTGGTGGAATGAGTTTTGGCTCATTGTACGGAGTCTCTATCTGTGAAGGGTAGTGTAGTGGCTCTGTTGGGTGAGTGCTGATGCCAGGTTTCGCTGGCCGAACTTCATTCATGTGCTGTTGTCCGTTGGTATGTGCCTCATCGTTACCGATTGGATCTTGTGCTGGCAGTTGTGTACTGTTCATGCCACTCACACCATTGACCTGTGGCTGGTTGTCAATTGACTTCAGAACGGATATCCGTCCCTCGTCCTCCACCACCAGGATCTCATGAGAATTTTGGAGGAGTTCTGACGAGGGATTCGAGGGCGGGAGTGGCAGCTCTGCTGGATGGGCATACTCCTTGATAGGTGCTGGTGGTGATCTTCGCGGTGATCTCCCTCTGCGAGGGAAGTATTCTGACTCATCTGTGACATCGGTTCCTGCGTATAGATGGGGATTCGAGCTAGGGCTGTATTCCGAACCGATCTTCCTCAAGTCATAGGTAATTTCATGCGAAAGGACGTTCTGGCCGTAATGTCCCTCATCCACATGACGAGCATCCACCACAATCGGGATGGGGTACTCATTTATACGGTGGATGGTCTCTTCTACCTCAGGAAACATTTTTAGCAGGACCACAGCCTGGGACCGACGACGTGGGTCATCGTCTAAACACCGCTGACAAAGATCAAGGAAGTAATCAGGTATCTCCTCAGAAAAGGTATCCAGTCTCAGTGGTCTCTGTGTCTCAGGCTCATCTTGATGCGTAGCCAGGGCGTACAACACCATACCCAGTTGATAGAGGTCAGATTTGACTCCGATATATATCGAAATCCTCTGATTGCTGTCGATCAGAGCTGTCACTTCCGGAGGCTCCCAGCCAACGGGACATCCTCGACGATTGATGTCAATGATCTTCGCGTTATCGTCTCCATCAACGACGATATTCGACAGCGTGAAATCACCCTGGACGAAACCAGCTTCGTGGATCTCGGCAAGCCCTTGAACGATTTGTTTCGCCCAACGCTCACGCCGTTTCCAAGGTATTTTACCCTTCCCGTCAAAGATCACATCAATGAGAGCGCCCTGTTCTGCAAAACTGATCAAGAGTCCTTTGACATATTCACCCTTGTTGTCAAGCACAACACCGCCGAATTGTATCACGCTTTGAGATCCAGCTAGTCGGTGCAATGCGTTGATCTCATATAGAAACTCATCAACAGTGTCTGGGCCAGGTATTTCTTTCTTGATAAAGACTTCGTTGTCAACTTTGACTTTGTAGACAAAGCCAGACAGATGAGAGTCGAAAACAAGCTGGTCTTCCTTGACTTGCCGGCATTTCAGGTGGCCGATAGCCCTTACTGGGGGATAGTGTATTATCTCGGAGAGATCTTCTACCACGTGGACATGTAGTCTCTCATTCTCCGTTTGAAGCTTTAGATTCGTGACCGTGCCATAGAACTGTATGTCAGGCAGAGACTCGCGAATCGCTTCGTATATTCGAGCACTCTTGTCACGCTGGAAGCGAGTCTTTTGCAGCTCTTCTTCGAGTGAGCCAGGATCTGCGTTTCGGTAGTCCAATGAGATCGTCACTCGCCTCCAGTGCGAAGGGGTTTCTGCATATGTGACGAAGAACTTCTCTCGTGGTGACTTATCCCTGAAGTGCATGCTGAGATTCAGAATCCACCTGTTCTCAAGCTCCTCCAATATTGTCTCATCGAAAGCTGCCGTCGAGATCGATATAGCATCTGTTTCCTTAGAAACATCCAGGAAACCTTGGACCTCGGCATCTTGTATATTGTTCGAAGTAACAGTGATCGAGGGATCCAGCATAGCATCGATAGTCGGCTTTGTCTCCAGTAACTCAGGTGCACTTAGTCTCGGAGGACCGACCACCGAACCAGCTCGTACAGAAGCAGAAGCAGCACGTCTCCTGTCCATAGACACTGTCCTTCGGTCCTCGGAATTCAGTTTTATAGGTTCTAATCTATTCCGCAGCTCCGATTGCTGTCTCTGGAATGTGCCAGGTCGCGGCAAGCCTGGTACGACCTTCCTCGACAATCTGCGAGCAAGCCCCGGTCTTGATGTGTCCTCCAGCGCAGCTGACTGCACTGCATTGTTCCGCTCATCCTTTCCAAACAACTTCCTCCATGACCACAATGTCCTCCGGTCCGCAGACGCTGCCCGCTCTATAAGCCTCTCCGGTTGTGCCATTGAACTGTTTGTTAGGATGACCCCTGGAGCTTGCGTGTTCGCTCTCTAGTCAGGAACCCGAGGATCGTGTGGGGAAGGTTTACAGTCTGCAGAACTGTCAACAGCTTGGCCAATGAGCACGATGACCTGCCCTCAAGAAGTAGGGTGTCAGAGATGAGGGCCTGATCGTCAATTGTGTAGATATGGTTGTTGGGATCGCGGCAAACACTAGGATCGTAATATATGCAGCTATCTGGTTCTATGCAGAGCAAAAGCACTCCGTCTCTTATAGAAGCGTATCATTGGGTTGGGGATACATGTAACGAGGATAGATGATGCTGTAGGCCATGTTTGTATATAGCGGACGTGAATTGGTGGCCGTGAGGTGGCACACCTGTCCTGGATATATCAATGGTGCTTGTACAAATGGAAAATAGTGGAGTGACAGTGGAGGTCTGACTTCTCTCGTTTTAGCCCTAACCGCTGCGAGCACATGGGGACGTTCGTTGGCACTGTGGACCCTTTTTGCAGATCAGACTTTTCTCGCTTTCTACCACAAATTCAGGTACATTAGCTCCTTCAGATTTTGGGCACTGTTTGCACTGGATATCTCTGACTTTACTGTACTCAAAGGCATGATACTGTCCTGTACATGCAATCCATAGGTTGCCTTGCACTGTACCTGGTCGCCTCAAGAGAGGATTGTTTCCGCTACAAGAATGAGCGACATACAGAACAGGAGGAAGCATGGGAAGAGATGCACCTGCATTGCATCGCAGGTACATAATACCCAATAGTATTCGAGTCGACTGATGCCATCCCTTCTGCCCAAAATGACCTAGACGATCTATTACATTACTACTTTACTACTTACTGGCGTTGATGCGCTGTTTATCTGACCAGGTGAACCCAACCTAGCAGGAAACTCTTACAAGTATTTGGCTCTTCGACAACCGACAACAAAAGACTGGCATAGATACTAGGTAGTATATCGAGCTAGAGAACATGTTCAACTTATTAACCTGGCACCAAAACCATGGTAGTCTCCTGCTGACTGTTCCATGCAAAGAACAGAACATCTCCGGCCGCACAACTCTCACCCCCAAAGATACCCAAGAGCTCCCGGCTATTTCACCCATAGGCTCACCAATAGTTAGGCATCAATTGGGCTCCAACAAAGCTGCTGTCAGCATTTCTATGGCTGCAAACGGTTACACGTACAACAATTTCGGCCGTCCGGCTCACACGCCTCATCTATCCGCACAACTCATAGACCCCCATATCATCAGCAGTCCTCGCTCAGTAGCGTAGGGCGGTGCTTGAGCGGGCCGCTCGCATTCGTGCGAACGCTGTCCGCGGGTTGTGAGTTCAAGCACCCCATACTTGTAGGTACCTGCGACCCTAGTGATATGAGAAATGATATCTCTACGAGTTGTGATATTAGATAGGATGGCGTTCAGCGCATATAGTTAGGTCTTCATGCTTATCTAGTAAGGTCTTGCTTGGGCTCTATTAGCTACATATTACAGAAGAATCAAACAAACAAGCCTATATACAGACAAAATGTATACGCCAGCAACCGTCCTGTGACGTGCTTTCCTATAGGTGTGAAGAGTAGAGAGGTTCGGTTTCGCTCGACTCAGCGATCTTCCCGCCATGACACCATTTGCAATGCCTTCCACTCCAGTCCCAAGTTTTACAGTAGCCCTATCATATCTTGACACTCAATCAACAGTGGGTTTCCTTCAGTCATCATCTTCGTCATCTTCGTCATTTTTCTTGGAGAACTGTCCTTTCCATACGTTGTTGGCTTCAGTCTTGTCTAAATTTGGGAAGACTAAGTCAAAGACCTCAGAATACCATTTTGCGGGATAGCCTTGTATTCCTTCTTTGATATTCTGTAACTTTGTTAGCCAGATTTCGAATGGTAGAGAAAGTACGACATACCTCTGGCAGTTCGATCCAGTCAGACAGGTTGTCGTAAGGGAAGATGATCGATTTCGATCCTGCCCGACGAGCTGCAACAGTTTTCTCCCTAAGGCCACCAATCCTCAGAACCTTTCCGGTCACGGTGAGTTCACCAGTCATCGCAATCGTAGGATCTAAAGGCTTGTCGAATGCCAATGACAGCATTGAGGTAGCCATTGTTATGCCGGCAGAAGGACCATCCTTCTGGACAGCACCTTCAGGGCAGTGAAGATGCAACTTAGCCTTATCGAAGAAGCAATTTTCAGGGAAGTTCTTCGCCATTACAGACTTCGCAAACGAGTATGCGATCGAAGTCGACTCCTTCATCACAGCCTTTAAGTTACCCGTAGTCGTCAATCCTGGACGAGACTTCCGCGACAAGGCACTCTCCAGAATCGACTCAACGTAAAGTGCTGCTCCTCCCATTTGAGTCCACGCCAGTCCCATGGCAACTCCTGGAGGCGTAACGTCATACAAACGGTCGGATGTGAAGACAGGAGGACCGACGTAGTCCTTCAGGTTGTTTCTATCAATCATGACATGTACAGTATCGGGGACGTTCAGGCTGAGTCGAGGTAATTCCGTAGTCTCTTTCTTGATGTCGGTAGGTGTCTCCTTCACATCAGACTCGTGTTTCATGGACTCTTCCAATGCTGCTTTCCCTTCATCCGTCAACGCCTCCTCCTCTGGAAGCACAATTTCGCCAAGATCTTGCACAATCTTCAAGGCTGACTTTCGGTACACCTTCTCGATCTGCTTCTTGAGGTTTCGAACACCAGATTCTCGGCAATACGACTTGATCAGCTCCTCAATAGCACTTCTGGATAGATTGACATCGACATCCTTCAATCCAGCAAGCTCTTTTGCAGCAGGCCCGAGATATCGATCAGCAATAGCCATCTTCTCATCCGCTACGTAGCCTGAGAGCTCGATCATTTCCATACGGTCAAGAAGAGGTCGGGGAATCGTGTCGGTCATATTTGCAGTGCAAACGAAGAGTACCTTAGATAAATTGACTGGGACATCTAGATAGTGGTCCAAAAATGAGTTGTTTTGTTCTGGGTCGAGTAGTTCCAATAGTGCTGAGGCAGGGTCACCTTGGTGTCCTCTTCCAATCTTATCGATCTCATCAATCAAGATCAGAGGGTTTTCAGTCTGGCACTTCTTCAATGCCTGGATGATGCGTCCAGGTAGAGCACCAACGTAGGTTCTCCTGTGACCCTTGATCTCAGCAACATCCGTGAGACCTCCCACACTGAACCTGTAGTACTGTCGATTCAGAGCTCTAGCAATACTCTTGCCAATACTCGTTTTACCCACACCAGGGGGGCCAACGAAGCAAAGGATCTTGCCCTCAACCGTTCCTCGTAACTTTCCGACCGCGATGAACTCCAATATACGATCCTTGACGTCCTTCAGACCATGATGATCCTCATCAAGAACAGATTGAGCATTACCGATACTAAAGTTTTCTGCGCTGCGTTGACCCCAGGGAATCTGTGTCAACCAATCCAGGTAATTTCTCGTGACATTGAACTCGGATGCCGCTGGTTCCAAATGTGCTAGCTTATTGAGCTCCTCGTCAAAGACCTTGACGACTGCTTCTGGCATTGCAAGCTTTGAGCCCTTCTCCTTGAACCTCTCCACCAGCTTATCCTTCCCGTCTGATTCGATGCCAAGCTCTCTCTTGATGCCCTTCATTTGCTCCATTAGCCAGTACTCGCGCTGCCTCTTCTGGATCTTTTCTTCGACATCCTTCGAGATCTTAGACTGCAATTGAGCGTTCATAAGCTCCTTCTTCAGAACCGTCATGGCCATCTTCAGTCTGTCTTCGATGTTGGTGGTCTCAAGCACCTCCTGCAACTCATTCACCTCACCTGCAGATACCGCAGCCGCGAAATCTGCAAGCTTAGCTGGCTCTTGCATAACATTTCCGGCAGACAGACTCATAGTGAATGTCGAAATCTGCTCGCGGAAAAGACTATTCATGTTGGCGACTTGCTTGAAGACATCCACAATCTCATTCGTCAGCGCCCTGATAACTGGGCTCTTAACATCGTGAGGCTCATCGGCAATATTGTCTACATTGACAAAGCTGACAGGGTATTTGCGCAAAAACGAAGATGGCTCGTATGGCGAGCTGCTCTCAGAATTCTTGCTCGATACTGTCACTTCCTCAAAGCTGGCCACCACATCTCCCTTCTTCTCTTGCACAGACTCCTCCTTAGATGGTTTCGCGGGATTGGCGTCGGGTATAGACGCATCCGAAGCCTCAGCTGTAGTGTCGCTCAGCGTAGCTGGTGAAATAAGGTTGGTCATCCTGATACGGCGATGAGGATATAGAACGACAGTCAGAGCCTTCTCATCCCCGGCCATGGCGAATGCACTTGTAATCTGCGCAAACACACCGACCTCGTGTATATCGTCCACACTTTCAATCACATCTTTCTCGCCTGCCTCGTCCTTAAATAGAAACGCTCCCAGGTATGGCTGGCCCCTCTTGATCAGCTCCTTGATAGCCGCAATGACATTCTCGTCTCGAATTGTGATTGTTTTGTAGAAGCCCGGAATCAATGGCCTCCCTTGGATCGGTATGCCCATCACCTGCGGGTAGACATCTGGTACTGTCGTCTTTTGTAAACTCTTGTCCACAGACACCTGTTTCCGGCCTTTCCTTCCACCATCACCACTTCCAGAGTCCCCAGAACCTCCCGAAGCTGCGCTGCTTGCTTTCCCATCAGCAGCTGCAGCTCCTGAAGATGCGCCGCTGCCTAGTGCTGCCGAGTCGGGACCCTTGGATTTCCCCTCGACCACTTCTTCCACGCCACCATCCTTCGGCTTCTCGACACTTTTGTCTGCGACTTCTTCTTCCACAACTTCTTCTATCACGGTATCCTTCGGATCCTTGCTTTCCTTCCTCCTTGCAAGACTTGTCGAGAAATTCGAAGCATTGTTGAAAGTGGCGACGGGCGACCTCAATGATCGCGCGCTCGGGTACGTCGTGCCTATCTGCGTCTGCCTCGCAACGCTATATAACCTATTCGAAGAACTCGAGATACCTCTCAAAGAAGTCCTAGCTGCGTTTCGTAAAACAAGCCGCCATGGCAAGCTTGCCCCGTAGAGCATGTCTTGTTATTTTCTGGTGGTGTTTAAGGCAAGTGAATGCTGCGACAATAGGTCTCAATGGCTAGGTTCTACCTTGGAAATGCAATCCGGCCAATAATACTGCACGAAATATGGAAAATAACTATGTGCAGGAGAGAATTGGTGGTACAGTGACAATGAGGTGGGAAAGATATTGCCGTCATACACGCATGTCAAGTTGCTTGATAATAATAATGTGGATCTGGGGAATAAATTACGCACGGCAGGGCCGCCTACCTCCTATTTAGCCGAATACAATACTTCAATGAGGTGGGGGAAGACTAAAGTAAGAAACTATCTTGAAATTGACTATGTAACAAAGCTTTTGGTATATTTCAATTGATCAAACTACACATGCGACGTCTAGGGTTGTAACATTATTCTACTTTACAACTACTTTCCTGCATGCCTCCATAGTCTGGCCAGCGGCCTTTGACTATCTCATAACCGTGTTTCATAAATGCCTTCATCGCTGATACTTCCCGGATGCTCTATCTATTTCCATGCATTCAGGCCAGCCCAAGGATCCCCCGAGCTTTGCTGTTGTTGCCCTCCCCTTTGCTGATTAGGGTTCTCATACCCGTACTCTCCGTGACCATGTACTGGTGCAACTCCAGGCTGCTGGAACGTCTGCTGGGGTCCCAAAGGTGGCGGCCCAGGAGGCGGAGGTGGAGGAACATAGCCTTGGGGAAGCCATTGCTGTTGAGAAGGCTGCTGCGACTGGCGCCCATATTGCGAGAATTGTGTTTGTGTTGGAGGAGGTGATGTGGGTTGAGTACGGCCGTACTGGTTTTGATGAAATTGTGTCTGGGTAGGAGGTGGCGATATGGGTTGGTTAGGACGACCGTACTGATTCTGGTGAAATTGTGTTTGTGTCGGTGGAGCTGATGATGGCTGTCCAGAATCTCGCCGCAGAAAATTTTGAGCAAAATGAGTCTGCTCTGGAGGAGGTGAGGCGAGACTTGCCCGCGATTGATATGTTCCCGGGTTGTAGGTCGACTGCGTGTTTGCGTTACTATAGGAGTCTTGGCGGTGTGCTTGTGGTGGTTGCTGGGATACAGTTGGCGCAGGAGAGAAAGATGTATAGGATGCCTGAGCATGCGTGTTAGCTTGCGGAGGCGGTAATGCTGTAGGGATTTGGTATTGGCCATTGATATTCGTTGATGGGTATCGAGCAGATGGCGAAGTAGAATTTTGAGAAATGGACTGTGATCGAGACCTGGAAGGAGATTTTGGATCCATCGACATTCTTTCCATGAGCCCTTTCAGACGCTCCCGCTCTTGATCAGCCTGGCCAATCGAGTTGGCAGCTCTCTCTTGCTCGATTTGACTCAGCAGTTGAGCACCCTCGGATCTGCGGTTGTTCACGAATGTCTCAACATTCTTGTCCAGGCTATCGACAGTATCTTTTATCTCACGGTACCATCCTTTAGCACTGTCTAGTCCAGCCTCAAGATCCAAGAACTCTTGATGTATCTTCTTATACTTATTGTTGACGATTGATCGTTGACGTGAGATGCTTTCGTGTTTTCTTTGCTCACGGCTGACTCGCTTGTCTTTCAGGAGAGCATTGAAAGTAGATATGAGTTCCTTCATAAGAGAAGCCTGTTTGTGGTTTGCCGACAACAACCGGTTCTGGTGTGGACGATACTTTTCGAGTTCTGCTTGAAAGAGCTCCGTCTCGTAATTAGATGTTGACTTCTTGTTTAATATCAGGACTTGGGATATGTCATCTTGGTGAGCCTATAAATGGTCAGAAAAGTCTCAACAGCAAAAGCATTGGAACATACCTTCTCCTTCAAGTCTTTCAGAACCTGAGCTCTCTCTCTCTTTATCAGATGGAGCTTCTTGAGAATATCTTCAACCTTCGCAACTTGATCTTCCACGCTCAATCCCTCATGAAAGTCGTCTCCCAGAAGATCACCCCCCTCTGCAGCAGGGCTCATGCCGCTTCTTGAACCTCCCCCAAATTGTATCAAAGCTTTTTGGAACAATACATCGGATTCCCCAGTTTCACTGGCATGTCTCATCTCTTCAAAGTCAGACTGATACTGGCGAAATTTGGAGTATAGCTGTCCATCGCTATGCGAAGCTTCTTCCAGCGCGTCTCGATAGTTCCGGATATCGTTTCTCAAGGTGGAGGTCAATCTCGAACTGGGTTGCTGAGTCCAATCTCCTTCATACTTTGATCTCATCTTTTCGCAAACGCTCTCTTCCATATCAAGCTGCTTACTGCTTTTTTCCAAGACCTTGAATATGTTTTGCTTGCTGCTATCCAGATAGCTGAAAACAGGCCCAGGTGCATCACGATTGGCCACGGTGTCACACCAGCCCCTGAATTCTTCGTCTGCTGCTAGTTCCTGGCTGAAGCCACCCTTTAACATTTGCAAGGCGCTGGGTAATCTCAAGTAATCGAGGCTTGCCGCCATTTCACTGTTCGCCGTCTCTACGCGTTCTGTCTCTGCCCGTACCAGCTTGGCTTTCTCCTCATCGTACAGACTGGCTGATTCTGTTACAGATATCGGAACAATCTTTGCAAAGATATCAGGTCCTGTGATACGTTGTATATCTTGGCCAGCATAAAGCTCGCTAACGGGTATGGCTTTTGCGGCCGGAAGTTTTGGTACGACGGAGAGAGCTGCATCTGCTGGAATCGTTTGATGATAGATGTAGTCATTATCCTTGATCAGTTCGGAAAGTTTATCCTGCACACTAGTGAGGTGTCGTTTAGTTATCTCTGTGAGGGTCGCTCCAGTTTCCGCAGTCAGGTTTGAGTTTGCTGGTATGGTTCCGGGAAAGCTACTCGCCAACTTGTTTGCATCTTTTGCAGAAATCTCAGCGACCTGCAGTCGTGCAATAGCAGTACCATGTGAGTTTGCATCATCATCTGCCAGAGCTTGATAGTACTGCGCGACAGAATTCATGTAATTTGACTTGATCTGAGTGATGAGTCAGTATGGGCACTACAATCATAACTCAGTCCATAGCTCACCTGCACGACAAGCAACCAGACCTTCTCAAAGATAGCCTTGTTGACATTATCCTGAGTTCCCTCTACTGCTTGCGAGTATAGATAAGCTGCTTGACTAGCAAGTTTCGCCAGTAGACCAACTTTCTTCCCATCCGCAATTTGCTTTTCCAAGAATACCTCCTGTCCCTGTGCAAGCATTATTTGGATCAAAGTCTTCACTGTATCGCGGCTAAGATCCGTAGACGGAGCGTGTAGGAAGTTCTCATTGATGTATGTGAACATGCCCGCTGACGCCTGGAAAGAGTGATATGCCGTTTTGAGACCTGAGTCTTCTGATCGTGTCTGGAAAGATGCATGACAGGAGAGCACAGCGGAAATGTTGAATATTATAGAAGCCTTCTCATATGCCAATGAGTACTGAGAAGTCGGCTTGTGTGTAAATGCGTCGAACCTTCTATCTATCAGTAATCGTCCCATAGATTCTCCTGCTCGGTGTGCCTACCAGGTGAAAGAAATCTTGATATGGTTCTCATCCACAGGAAACCGCAGATCTAGCAATTCCAGCTGTCCATAGTATCTGTATAGCAAATCCCGGCCAGCTGCACTGTCCTTGCCCGCACCTCTGATATCCTGTCGCAGGCGATTCAATGTCGCGCATTCCTCTGCATATCTCTCAGGATCGTCGCCGTATGTTTGCCGTATGTACCCCTTCAGAGGCTGGATCCAATCTATCTCGTTCGTCGCCTTCAGAGGCGTTGATATCATAGGCGCCTGCATCCTCAATCTCACCAAGTGGAAGCACTCCTAATCTCCAGTTTCAAGTTGTGTTCTGGCACCAGATTCAGGAAGTTAGTATTCTTTAACTGTCAACCTGGCAGATCTGCACCGCGAGTTGTTTAGACGGAGATGTTTAGTCTGATTGGTGACGTGGTGTTCACTTTATATACCTGTGACGAGGAGGGGTAGTACGGAAAGGGAGCCTTTCTATCGGACAGCGAGATTATCGTTGCCTATTGGCATGTTTGTCGTGTTAAATTCAATTCACAATAGGTAGGAGAGATATTGTGGTTAGAAGGTGTGAGACCATTATGCACTTGTATCACAGCACTATGAGTACAGCAGGACGTATGTTTACCAGGTAGAAGGTGACGGGATGTCTCCACAAGCGTCTTTCATACCTATCCATGCAAGCTTGTTGGCCCATCTAGAGGCCAGATGTAGGGTGCAATCTAAGCGCTGTACGTTTTACATGCTTCTCTCAGGTATCTATCACTTGGATGTGGCTCACGAATATGTACCGTAGAATTTGGTTTAACAGCCCACCCCTAAGGGCTTATTCTTTCCAGATTTCTAGTACATTGGAAGGCATTCTCAGAAATTTATTAAGGCTTAAATAGCATTGTTTTTGTTAAGGTATAAACTTAGTACTAATCTATAAGAGGAGGTATCCTGGATCCTTAAATGTGCCAGAGAGCTTGAGACAATGTATGGGATATTAAACCAAATTCTACAGTATCTCAAGGACACCAAGAGCTAATGGACATTTCAACTTTAAGGTGTTGCTTACCCTCCAACTAAGTACCTACCTGGATTCGGGTACTGACACCGGTAAGGTTATGCTTCGCAGGCTCAAATCTTTTCACACAGTAAGGTATTGAGGATACAAGTAAAGCAGTATGCCACGTGAGCCTTCGCATGCAGAGTAAAGCCAATCGAGGTGAAAAACAGCTGGTACTGGATGTGATTGGCAGAAAACTTGAAGACGTTGCTGGATTATGGTACATATGAAAACACCAAATATACCATATTGCTCTGTAAGTATCCAAGGTATTGTCATTATGTTGAGCTGAGTTTGGTGAGATTCCTCCCCTTTCAGATTCCGGTCAGTCTAAAGCTAAATGTACATGTTGGGTATGTAAGGAAGTATTTCTACAGATTACCCAAAGTTGGCGAATGCAGACGCCGTGGCTCCATGACTCTGATTCTCAGAGCCCGCTTATGCTATACAGTGTGGTGCCAATGTTCCACCGTCAGTTTTATACAGTCCTTCTGCTCGTTTACATCTTCTTCTCTACATCCTTAGATGCGTCCACATCGCTAGCTGTGTCTCTTCCTTCTTTTGAGGATTGGTCCTTCATGGTGCTCGACGTATCAAATGGAGCTTTGTGACCAGGATTCAGTTTGTGCCAGACAGACTTGAGGAAGCCTTCACCCTTATGCTCCTCTGCTGTTTCTGATCTATCACAAGTCATTAGTACAGTTATACATTCCAATTGCGATCTTCACTTACGATTGGCGTCCCACATTCATAATCCTCTTTGCAGTCTTATCTCCCATTTCATCGGCAAGCATCTCTGCAACAACACGTTCGTTGGAGCTTAGGTACTTTGGCATCTGGACCTTGAACTCCACTTTCAGATCACCGACTCTTCCTCGTCTGTCCTGGAGTTTTTTCATTCCGTGGCCTGGAAGAGTGAGTTTGTCTCCTGTAGCCGTTCCTGTGGCCACCTTTACGTTGACTTCGTTATCCAAGGTAGGTACCGTAACCTCACCACCTAGCAACGCAGTAGTCAAGGGTATTGTGGCGGTATACAAGATGTCTGAGCCAGATCGACCGAACTTGGGATCCGTGGCGACCCTCACGCGTACATAAAGGTCTCCTGGAATCCCTCGTACATGCGGGTTAGATGATCCTCCGGTGGCAGCTGCATCACCTTGTTGAGCAAGACTTATCCGTATGCCATCGTCTATGCCACCGGGTATGTCGACCGTAATCGTTTTACGTTCTCTTGTCACCCCGTTCCCGGCGCATGTCCGACAATCACTTCCACTAGGCACTGTAGCTCCTGATCCCCCACATGCATTGCACGTAGATGCCATGTGGAAGCCGCCGCCCATGACATGTACTCGTTCTCCGGTTCCGCGGCAGGTCTTGCACTCCGTTGATTTCACACCAGCTTTCAATCCTGTGCCAGTACATGTTTTACATGTTGTAGAAGGATTGATTGAGATGTCTTTGCTTGTTCCCTTAGCAGCCTCCTTGAAGGTGATGGTCGTCTGCACTTCGATAGTGTCTCCAACAAGAATCTCCTCCTGGTATTGATTGCGGCCGCCTTGCGTTCTTCGTCCTGCTCCGGCAAATCCTTTGAACAGATCCTCGAAGTTGAACCCCCCCGAGCCGCCAAATCCTGCACCTCCAAAACCCCCAGCTCCGGCGAATGGGTTTCCTCCTCCAAAGCCACCACCTCCCCCAGGACTTGGCCCTTGACCTGGTCCCCCTTGATCGAATGCCGCGGCGCCGAATTGATCCCAAGCTGCTTTCTTCTGTGGATCATTGAGAAGCTCGTAAGCAGATTGTGCCTCTGAAAAGTTGTCCTTGGCTGTTGGGTCCTTGTTGGTGTCTGGGTGGAACTTTTTTGCCATGCCATAGTACGCTTTCTTTACTTCGGATGTTGAAGCATTTGGCCCTACTCCTAGCACCTTGTACGGATCCTTCGTTGCGAGACTTATGGAAGTTGCATGAAATGCCTGAAAGATAGTCAGCACATGCTCGGGGCAAGGTATTAGGTGCACTCACTCTTCTCGGCACTGCTCTTGCTAGGCGCAGGCTGGAATCTAAAGACCTGGATCTCCATAGAATAGTCTGAGGCGTGCAAATGTAACTTCGGCTCTGCGAGCCATGATGGCTATCATCCTTAAAATGCTGCTGTCGGCTTGCTGCTTGTGTCGGGCATACAATCCGAGCCGTGGCGGCTCTACCCAAAAGACCTGTTGTCGCCGGTTTCATCTTGTCGTATCGATACGCATCTGCGCAGAATTCCGATTGATTGTCTTCTTGCGTCCAGGACGTATATACTGTTCACTAGACACCGATTTAGTTCCAGAAGATGAAGATTTGGACTGATGAACGTTGCTCAATATTTTTTTGCTGCCAATCAGAACTCAGTGATTTACACCAGGACTCCACTTTCGCGAAGAGCAACAACTAGAATGATCGAGAAGAGCTACTCTATGGGGTGTGGATTAATATGTCCGAATTTGGTATACAGAATGCTAACTATACTTTAAGAATTAGTCATAATCTAGCTGTAAGGACTAATATCTCTTGGTACACTTTAATAGCATCTAGACTAGATGCTTGTTTTTCTAATCTGTTTAATATCTCAAATCGAGTAAGATATCGAGTCTTCATCAAACGTCGAAGCGTAACCAAGTTCGGTCATATAGACCCACACCCCATAGCTACTTCATATATAATAGAAAAACCATACACAGTTGATAGAGCAGCTTTCTTTCCTCGTACTAGGGACAAACTTCTGCGCTAACCCAAGATATGTCGAAGCATCAACACTTCCACAAGAAAACGTCACTTTTAGAAGACATACACAACATACACAACATATGCACATAAGCCACAAGCTTTGTATATTTGTAAAATCTCTAAATGCTAATATATGCATGAAGAGTATGTTGAGCAAAGATCTCTGCGCCAGTAAAGTTGCAGAGCGGGGTATATTCTTGCTCCTGAACTCCATAACCAAAATCTTCTCGTCGCCATTGACCAGTGACCTGAAATTCCCAAGTTGTACGCCAATTGCATCAACGACCATGTTGTCTAAGTGGAGTGAAGCGCATGCGGAAGTTCTTGTCTGATCATGTATTAGCCGTGAATTAATCATAGCAGGTAAAAAAAGCGTTGCTTACCTTGCCAGCGTACTTTATAAAGGAAATCGACGACGGTTTCGTTCTCACTTATGCCCATGCTATTGAAGTGTTTCCTGACCGCATTTTCCAGCTGCTCTTTGCTCTGCCGACGTTGCTGCTTGTGACGTGCCATCGTGGGCGACATGCGCCCGATTGGAGACTGTGACAAAACAATCTGGTTCGCAGATTTTTTGAACGAACTAGGTGTGTTGAGGCGGTAGTCATATCGATAGCCGTGCAGAATCGAGGAGTCGAGAGTTGACCATTGGATCTGGGACTTCATTAACATCCGAATAAAGTTGCGCTTAATGAACAACTTACTCCAGGGCTTAAATCGGTATATGCAGCAGCAGATCCGCTTGCTATGTTCTGAGTTGTAACAACATCTCTCAAAGAGCTACCAGTTGTTGTCGCGTTACCTCCAGCTCGTCGCTTTCCATTGACCGTGGCAGATGTGCTTGCATTGACCTTCTCTTTTGTGCTCGAAGCTTCGGACCGTGAGTCTTCTGGCTGAGGACGAGATCTAGCAGGTGGCATCTTGAAGTTTGATATGAACTGGGGATGTGATATACGTGAGAGTGCCGAGCGGTTGGTATTAATCGAGTATGAGGAGTGGTTACATCTGCAACTTCGGGTAGTGGGTAGAAGTGTGGCTAGTCCCGTTGTTCAAACCTACCTGCATCCAAGCAGACCTCGGTCGACTTTTCATGTCTATAGTTTATACAATTCTTAATGACAGTAATCACCACAGCTATATACCCCAAGCAAGGACGGATTCGATATTGCTACGGTACCTAATTGCAATACATCCTGCTCCGGTGTAACGAACATTTACTTCAATTCACTTCCATCTCATTGTAGCCTTGTCAAGCAGCCTTGTATTCACTTTGGCTCCACTTTTTACCCAGCCCTTCCAGATTCACTCATCGCCAAGTCCCCCCGCCTGTTTGGTCTTGATGTCCCGGGATTTCAGGGACAATAGTCTAGCAAATTGACGCCACCAATCGCGGTGGAAGTACATCTGGAGCAATCAGAACTGCTCAAATCTGGTCATGGACGCGCTCCAAATTTCACGACCCGAAGATGACGCACATTCCATGTCTCAATAAGCCCTCCAAGTGCTGACGGCCAAGCAGTCCTCCCCAGAATCTAATCCCAGATTGTACCTTCCAAAAATGCAAAGGCTTGCATAATCGAATTTTCCACGGCTCTCAAAGCGCTCATCTCCTCGGGATGCCTCACGAAGCACTGAAACATGCGTATTGTTCCCTGCAATTTTGTTCGGAAATTCAAAGCCTCAAATGGCTGGCAAAGTCAAACTCCTACCTTCATCTCGATGCCAGCTATGGGCCTGCCAGTCTCTCCAAAACTGTGGAGGATTGCGCAGCCTATTTACTTCTGCTGAGGGACTGCAGACAGTATCTAGGGGGCCTTGGGGCTTGGAACTCTCGCGTCAACAACTTTTCGTACCTTTACTCTAGCGAACTGTACTACTTTCTCCGTTTAGCAGTATCTGCCACGTTGTTCTGGGCTTGGTAGGCACTCCATGTACGATAGCAGTGCTTCGAATCGACATGTACAGCACTCTGAACGACTCCGCCTCCAAACCAGACCTTTCACCTAACCTTTCAGCATTTCATAACGACTACGAATGTATAGGTGGAAGAAGATACAGCGAACATCAATTCAATAGCAATATATCATGCACGTCCTTACGGTTCTGTAGGTGTGGATCCCCTGCTACACTGCTCTGAAAAAAAAGAGATGACGAGGTACTTCACCTCCCCTTCGGATCCCTTAGGCATATTCGACACGGATGTCACCGTACAATGCTCTCTATTCTACAAATTCGCACCTGTAGCTCGTCGGACACGAAAGGTCCCTTTTTCTGAGCTTCCGGTGGTTCGTCTCATCCGTTGCGATACTGGCGCCTGGCTACATATTCGGACTTGACTACAACCTTCCGTCTCGGTAATTCAGTTACATTATGTTCTGGCAGGAGTCAAACTTTAAACCTGAGGCGCTGAGGGATGAAGATATGAGGACATATTGGTTTCTGACGCACACACGAATAAGGTGTACACAAATAACTCATTGCCACGGAGCTGAATGAAGAGGCATTCTTAGCTCCGCCATTTGGTCGCGTAATTTGGTACTTTTGGTATTTGGGTCACTGCTCTGTCTCTTGTACCAGCTAGGTTTTGATACAGTTTTCTTACACAGTTTTCCTAGGAGACGGCACACTCGAAGTCAGCGTTTGGCTGGTTGTTAGTACATAAACAGGTTAATATGCGTTCTTTAAGTGCTAGGCCAAATGGCTATTCGTGGAGGTTAAATTTCGTGGAAGGGACTAGGAGGGAGATAAAGGGAATGCACTACCTGAGGGATAGTTGTTTGGCCTCATGGGGCAAGAAGTCCTACAGTGTTAAACGGCTCTGAGATGAGACAACACTCAAATGGATCAATCATTAAAGCCTCAAATCTTAATAAATGTGCGTGGAATGCTTGACTGATATTCGGGTTGAATAGTTGAACATGCTCGACGCAACGATCAAAGATTAGCACAGACCTGCCTGAATTAAAAGGCGTATTCAAGTGAGCCTGTTCAATCAAGGTTATGATCAACGACAGGCGACCTTGTTGTCGAGCCTGGGGCCAAGAAGAACGCTACTTGGGAGCAAACTTGCCCCCTGCTTTGATTCATAATCCCGCCAGGCCGAATTGAGTGAGAGAAGAGAGGAAGTGAGCTTTACAGCATAGGCAGAAAGACTTGAATCAGAGTCCTCCACCGGGTTTTCTGCATACCAGCAGTTTTCGCTACGGTGACATTTCATATATACCATCTACGTAGGATGCTCACACTATGAGATGTAAGTCGAAGTTTCGCTCCTTGGGAGGACTGCCCGAGACTTTTAGGGAGATATTTAGACGGATTGCTCCTAAACAGGCTTTCTGGATCGTTCGGACTTGAGTAATGTTTAGAGTGTCCGGTCCTATCCATCTTCAATCTCAACTCTACCTCTGCATTCTTCTACACAAATACATCACCTCCGCATTCGCTTCACTTTGCTTATTCGACAATTCTTAGCATCAAATGTCCATTGCAAGTCGACGCTTCCCTGTCATTATAGCAGTGATATACAGCGCTAGCGAGTTACGCATACCCCAGATAGATCGCCCACGGTCGCCACGGTCACACTACCTCTTCTGGGACCAATCGGGACTAGGTAAAATTGCAGAGCAGACTGTGACAGGCTATGACAGGCTAGACGTGATAACGGCTAGTAGCCATCCTACCACTAGTGTAGATGATCTTTGGCGGCGGGGTCCTACCTAATGCTAATTAATAAAGGCTGCTCCCTTTTACCCTCACTTACCTGTTGCACCACCCGCAAGCAACGTCCCACGAGGCTCCGAGCTCTCAACATCACTTTTGACTCTCATAGCTACTGTTTCCATCGTCTCGCAGAGTCTTTTGTATAAACAGTGGTCAGTGTTACTAGGACTAGATACTACCTAGAGAGGCGTGTCATTTATCTACATTCCACCTTCCCCAGTTTCACCTAGCCACGCGATGAGGGGAAGCTGAAGCTCAAGCTCTCACGGCTGCCGGTATGATCTAGTTGAACTCAATTCACACCGGTTTCCCCAGTCACTCTGCGAAGTGGCCTATCTTGTAAGTTCATGTTATACGGTTCTGCTTATGACTCCATTGATCCGCATTGGCCCTACGATCCTATGATTAGAAAACTTAGAAACTATCTCCAACAAAACCATTCACAATCACAACCTAACATTATAGAAGAGATACAGCAGATGTGAAACATATTCCTTTCTTCAAGCAACAGCGACAAGACTCTAGGCTGCGCTTGGGATGTATATCAGTTTAGAGGCATAGGTAGCCCAAGACCATGACTTCGATTTTGCCAGCGCCAACAGGCAACCTTTCCACAAATAGCGGCACACTAGAACTTGATACAAGCCAAACAAATGGTTCAGGAACAGGACCTCAACTCAAAATGGAGGCTGTTGAATCCAAAGGGCTAGGGCGGCGTAGGAGCCGTATAAGCAAGAAAGAAGAAGCCTCGCCCACGGATGCAGATGCAGAGGGCGAGATTGTGGAAGAGCATTCTTCAGGAACTGAAGGTGGACCGCCTCAGAAGCGTAGACGAAGTCGCAAAGGTTTGGACAAGAAGTTTGAGTGCTCCACAGAAGGCTGTGGTAAGAGCTACTCAAGAGCTGAGCACCTGTAAGAATTGCATCTTCCACCCTTAGACTAAACTTTCTAACCAACATATGTGCTAGCTATCGCCACCAGTTGAATCATACCCCAAAACAGATCCATAACTGTGATTTTCCAGATTGTAACAGGACCTTTGTGAGACAAGATCTTTGCAACAGACATCGAGATCGGCATACTGCTAAAGGCTCTCAACTTCACAGAAAGGATATCATGATGGGCCGTGGCTCTTCAACCACTGAGTTTGGAAAGATCTCCAACTCTCCAGAAGCCAAAATAGGTCTCTCAAATCTATCAACCAGCCAGAACCAGTTTCAGTCGCCCCAGGAAACGCAGCAGCATTTGTATTCTAATATTCCAAATGTCACTTCCGGACCGTATCCGGGATTGCAATCTAACGGAGTTGGCCCATTTGGCTTTTCCAAGCGTTCCAACAGCGACAACACTCCCAGGGTATATGACTCTGGAGATAATACAGCTGTTAGATCTCAGCAGCGCCATCTGAGCTTTGGAGTCACGGAGGGTATACCTCCTGACTTTGCCAGGCCCAATGTCCCGCCTTTACACACAGAGCTGCAACACCAAGGAATGTATACATCAACTTCGGGCGATCGGGGCTATACTCATGCTAGTCTTCAGCATCAAAGTGAATATATACAACAGCAGAATTTTGTACCTTTGTCACTTCCACCTCCAACCTACCCAGCAACAAGCCCTGCTACTACAAGAGAGTCTGAGCCTCAATACCCATCCTCTATGCCAACAGATTTCTCTAGCGACAGTCATCAAACGCCAGGAATAACTATGATGGACTTTGAAGGCATATCTGCACCTAACGCAATGCCCGTATTCGGGGGCGAGGGCTATAACAGATCACCTTTCGCAATACCAGAAGACTTTGTGGCCTATCTTTTCAATGGCCAACAGTTGGACAGTGGCAATTCGCCTATGGTCCAGATGAGCCAGCCTGGTTACGCGAATTATCCTGATACCCAAAATCAATACTACACGCCAAATTTCACTAACCACATGAATATGGGTGGCTTCTTCCCACCGATTCAACGAACATTGCATCCTATGGCTGTAACCAGCTTGCTCGATACGAGTTTGCCGGAGACCGTTCTTTCAGAAGAGAAGAGTCAAGAAATCGTTGATATGATCAAGGAGAGATTCAACGAAACTGATCACGCTCCAGTTGCAAGGCAGAAGGAGGTTTTTCTGGAAGGTGACCGCTCAGAAGATAGCCATATGATGAGTCGGAAGATGATGCAAACTTATATTGGAAGTTACTGGTACAACTTTAGTGAACAGGTTCCTATACGTAAGACAAGCTTTGGCTTTGGCATCATTGTGCCTAACTGACATGACAATTAGTGCACAAGCCAACCTTCGTTCCAGACAAGACGCCCAACCTCCTACTCATAGCTATGATGGCAATTGGTGCTTCTTGCCTAGACAAAATGCATGGTTACGATGTCACGCAGGCTGGAGCCGAACTGTCCAACTTCCTCGCATGGTACGTTGTAATCCATAGGGGCTTACCAGCGTATAATAATTATGATCTCTAGGCACCTGAGATGGGAGATATTCAGTGTTGCACACTTTAGACCACCAGCCAAGTTATGGGTATTCCAAGCCTTGCTCTTACTTGAGCTCTATGAGAAGATGTATTCCACCAGAGCATTACACGAGAGAGCTCATATTCATCACGCGACAACTATCACATTGATGCGTCGTGGTAGCTCGCTTATCGGCAGGTCGACCCTGGATTCTCCTCCAAGTGTGAGGGATGACAGACAGGGAGTCAATGGTTCGCAGCAGTCCTCGGCATCTGGAGCTAACACCACAGATGAGTGGTGGAATCATTGGATTACAAACGAATCAACGCGACGAGCAGCATTTGCCGCATTCGTTATCGACTCCACACATGCTACCATGTTCGGTCATTCAACGGTTATGGTAGCTCATGAAATGAGATTACCACTTCCATGCGATGAAGCTCTCTGGAATGCTACAAACAGCGCTGAGGTGGGCCGCATCGAGGCAAGCCTCCACGCAAATGGTGTTAAGCCAATATCATTCCTGGGAGGCCTCAAAAGGACACTCAATGCCCAGGAAGTTTGGACCAATTCATTTGGACGTACAATCCTGATGGCTGGACTTCTAAGCGTGAGCTGGCATATGAACCAGCGAGATCTGCAAGTCAACTCGCTTGGCGTTACTGCTGCCCTGGGTGGTCGGGACAAATGGCGAGGATCGCTAACAAAAGCCTTCGACCTCTGGAAGATGGATTTTGATAAGTCATTAGCTCGCACTGCTGATGCAGGTCCTACGCCGTACGGTGATAGACGAGAAGACAGTGTTATCTTCCAGAGCAGGACGGTGCTGCACCATCTCGCACATATGGCAATGCACGTAGACATTGTAGATTGCCAGATATTCGCAAGAGCGAAAAGACTTCTCGGCCGCACGATTGGTACGCATGATTTGAATGGTGCGCAGCGCCGGATGAAAGACAATTGGGCACCAACAGCAAAGGCGCGAGATGCCACTTGGTATGCATTACGCTTCCTATGCAGTGTCCTACTTCCCGAGGAATCAGCATCGTCGAATATTCACAATGGCTTCGGCGACGACTCACCATTCAATTATTCAGCAAGAGATGATATACTTCTCAATCGGGCATGGGTGATGTACTTCGCAACCCTGATTGTATGGTCCTATGGCTTTGCACTGGAAGGGCCGTGCACGACACCAATCTCTCCAAGTATGGCTTATGACTTTGACGAGCAGGTACGTGACATGCGTGCCTATCTCCGTCGACTCGGCGGTGTCAAGTCTCCTGAGGATCTCAAGTCTATGCATGGCTTTAACGGCTGTGTTGGCATGTTGATGGTGCTCCGCACAATCTTTGAGAAGACGAGATGGGAACTCCTGAACGAAGGATCGATCCTGCTGGGTAATTGCATCGGGCTGATAAGGCCCGAGTCGAGGCCGTAGGGTTACGGTGGACGTTGGTTACTGTGACATAAGAACATATGATTTGCCATTTTGTAGTTTATATGGGAGTTTTCCGCCGCGAAAATCCATTGCAAATGGTGTGGTCGGGGCAGCTGTGTTGAATTATACCCGAAAGTCAATCACGTTATGGTTCTTAAATTTGATATACTAAAGCCATTGTAATTGACTTTTCAGGTATGCCCACTCAAGACACACTTTACTGTGCTCTTCATAGCCAATAAATCAGGTCTCCTTCCTGAACAATGTTGCGGGCGTTCTTGCCGAATGTAGGTACATTGGTCAATCGAATTCTCATTACTCAAATTCAACCCATCTAGGAAAGCATGCAAGATTGCTCCATAAACTTTTCCTATTCACACACGCACTCCTTGAACTCCTCATATCTATTCCCTATGAAGTTTGTCCTCGCCTGGTTATTTAGACCCTTCCTATACATACATTACCGCGTAGCTCGCCGACGGAAGGCGAGTTACTCCAAACACGCCAACTAACATGAGCCCTGGCAGACGACACCAGAGCTCCAGTATTTCCACCTCACCGCAGCTTATACACTCCACACCGTCAACTACACAGCATAGACCAAACTCTATCCAACCTCAAAGTCTCATCATTCACCATGCCCTAACATCATTCTCTCTCCACTACCAGGATAGCGCAACCTCCCAGCCAGAGTCATCCTTGGTGTCTCCTGGAGCAGCAGCGCCAGCTATTGCGGATTTAGACCGATCGTTGGACCAATGGAAGTATGATAGGGACGTCTCGGACTGGGATGAAAAGGTCATATGGGAGAGAAGACAAGCGACACAAGCTCAGCATGCAAATCCTCCGAGACCGCCAGCGCCTGGCAATGAATGGGTATGGTTTCCGGAAGGGTATTGGGCCGAAAGAGAGAGGATCTTTGTTCAGCCTTCCAAGAAGAAGAAGAGAAGGGCTCGCTGGTTCAGTAGATCGGCGGCAAGGACTACAAGCAATAGCTCTGACGAGCTTTCGATATCACCGAGGAGTAAACCTTCGATGAGCAAGTCTTTCGATACCACAGCCAGCAAATCCAAAGCAAGCTTTGACGAATGTCATGACCCAAGTGAGTTCCAGGGTTCCCAAGGCAGCAAAATCGTGCGAGGTCTGCAGTACATGTCTCCAACATATCCTCATTTCAAGTCGCCAGATGGGACGCCTGAAGGCCTATATTGCAAGACGAAGAGAGTTATTAGCCGCAAATACAAGCTGGGTGATTCCAGGCCAGTAAGAAAATGTTCAGTTATGGAGACCAGGATAGCAGCTGACGTGCACAGCTTACGAATGCTTCTATCAGGGGATCTATCCATAATCTCCAGTCCACTACGACCTTCCTTCTCAAAGAAACGGCAAAGCATCTAGCTTTTGAGCAGGAGGTGCGTAGAGGCCAACATGGCATGTCCTTACCACCTCTGGAGTACAAAGACAGGTCTAAAGCATCTTCTGTCTTAACGATCCCTAGACATCGCCGGGTGTTTGGCCACGCCCCTTGGCACAGCAGAGATCATGGGTCACGAGACTCTTTGCAGTCGACCACAAGCTCATTGAATAGAGTACTCAGAGGTGGCACTCCTCTACCGACTCCAGCGACGAGCAATACGACATACACGACGGGTGATGGGCGGCCATATCCCAAAGGCAAGGCTAGGCTCCCGTAAGATTTATACTCGCACGACTGATCAAGACCTAGTTGATATTTCAAGTCCAGCCGCACCGAACTTTTTAACATCAGTATGTCTGGCTTTTACTTGATAGCTTTATTTCGATAGCTCTCATTAATATAAGTATTGACTGTTGTTATAGGAAGCCAACCGGGTCGATACTCCTGGTACAAGCGATGAAGGAAGTATGATGATCCACGAATACTTCATGAGCAGGACTACTCCCACCGAAGATGCTGACGAAACGGATGACGGTCAACCGAAGCCTCTTAGCCTGGCTACCGGGTCATCAGCATCAGCATCAGAATCGATGATCAACAGAGCAAGGGGATCTCTGATCGGACGACATGTTGGCACTTTCGAGCTTGACATACCAGAGCACTTGCCAAACAGCCCCATGTGTCCGAAGAATCCCAAACATTCAAGTGGAGGCACCGGGATATGTCCGTACCATGGACGGCAAAGAAGAACCACAGATGGTAAAAGAGAGCCTCCGCCTCCGCAACAGAGCAGCTTGAGAACGGAGCACCCTTGGCTGGATAGTTAGAAGTAGATCACTCATGACTTCTGATAATAGGAATACAGGAATACATATTCCAACAGACTGATAGTAGCCAAGAAGAAGCTTGTAGTTGAAAACCATTCTTGACTTAACTTGCATTCCAGCTCCATTTGAGAACTGTTTCATCTTTCGCTGTGCTACAGACTATAGCATTTTCTCCTAACTATCAGAGAGCAAGCTAACGGTCGGTGGTTGATTCGCAGCTGTCCACACATGCTTTCCTGTCCAGCAATGCTAGGCTACATGAAATCATATATGCTAGAGACTAGGCTCATCAATTACGAGTTTCCAGCAGCCCAACGCTGCTTAAATTGTGACTTAGCAGGTCTTCCAATACCTAATTAGATTCTCATCAAGAATGCTCGGAATGAAGGTCGTTCGGCTCGGTTCATCATTGCCGAGATTGAGCTATACCATACCCAAGCAGCTGTATCGACAGCAATTCTTTGAACTCGACATACCCAATTCATAAGACGGCAATCATGGTGGCTCCTCAACAAGACAGTCTGATGCTCCTACGGCAATCCATTACGTCTGATACCTCATGCATACCTACAATCACAGAAGACGCCTTCACTGCATCCTTGATAGACCTCAGCCTCGCGACCGCAAGATTCCTACACTTCCCTTCACCATCGCCAACCTCCATCCCGCTCTCGACGCCGACGCGATTCGTATCAGACAGCAAGCCTGTCGATCTTCGAAGCATCTATTTCGCGTGGATCAAAAAAGATACCGCCATCCCCGACTATAACCAACAAGCGCATGCCCTGAATGAGGAGCTGGCTGCTGATGGCGGCCCCGGAGGAACTGTACAGATTCTTCCCTTTGTCGAGAAGCTAGACTTGATTACGTGGCTCGAAAGCGCGTCTGAGGAGTCGGAATATATCAAGCCATTGGCATCGGATACGCTGGATGCGGCGGCGTTGGCACAGGTTGCGAGCGGTGCTGCTGGTGGAATTCCGCCTGTAACGAGTGGTGGTGCTGGACGGACGACGAGGAGCATCGATCCTAGGCTGCAGGAGATATACAATGGGGAGAGAAAAATGGGCGACAGGAATAGTGTTCTCCGAGGGATCAAACCTACGGTATGTCCACACCTTGGCCTCAGGATCAGCTGTACGAATGCTAGCTAACGTCTCGACACAGGACTTCTCGCACGTGCGCAAGATGGCTGCTCCCTTCAATGCGCGAAAGGCAGCTCAGATAGCACAGGCCAACCATGCAAACAATCCAACCTTAGCACATAACCTCAAAATCCAACCCAAACGCCCTGATCCCATCATTCTCCTGTCGCCCTCCGCCTCATCACTCCTGCGCATGACCAACATCAGGTCTTTTCTCGAGACCGGCACATACGTTCCAGCTGACTCCTCGATGGCCACTTCCAGCGAATCTGCATCGGTCCTAAATATCTCACGAATGATACCGTTTATAGATCCGACCCGCAAACTACGCTTCATTGTAGTCGATTCCGCGGAGCAGTTCAAGCCAGAATACTGGTCGAGAGTTGTTGCCGTGTTCACGACAGGTCAGGCCTGGCAGTTCAAGGGCTACAAGTGGCAGCAGCCATCGGATCTGTTCAGGAACACGCTGGGGGTATATGTCGGCTGGAGAGGGGATGCATTGCCAGCTACGATCAAGAGCTGGGGCAGAGGTGTACTGAATGTTGCGGTAGACAAGTATAACCCGGGTGCGGCAGCAGCGGGCAGATGGCGTGATAGAGAGGTTGTGGAGGGGATATGGAAGCAGATTGAAAGCAACATGCGAGATAAGGGATGGAGGAGAGATTCTGGTCCGGCTTCATAGAAAGTCATTGGCTGGTGGAAGGAAGTGTACGATGAGGCATCGCTATGGATGGATAAGCGGCGAAAGAGCTATGGCGTTTGGTGTCGTGAATGAACAGCATAGGATATGCGGAGAAGCCAATGCAAGCACGACATGTCGTAAGTTGCCTCCAAGATTCACGAATCGACCGGTGGACATTAGGAAGCGTTGGCCTCAGAAGGGGACTCGGGGAATCTCGTCCAAGATTCATCTGCTTCTATGATAGTCAATACATCAGTCAAAACTGTCATGGTTCTGCTCCCACACAGTGAGTGCTCTTTACGATTTCTGATCCGATTGCTCGATGGCAAACTCTCAAACTCCCAAGCCATTTTCCCATTCCCATATCCCACGCCTTCCAACTCAAAACCATCTCAAATTGCCTCCTAACGCACAAACTCTCCATCCGCCAAGCATCACGGCTAGCTCACCATTTCACCAGCTAGGCCAAGCCCAAGAGCATCATCCCTCCTGCACCCTAAAGCAAGCTCTAGCAGAAAACCCGTTTGAATGTCGAGCCCCTAGTGCCTGGTAGCGTCGGAGATGGCAGGTGTGGGAGGTTTAGAATAGTGATCTTAGACACCAAGCTTTACTGACTCTCGTATCGTGTACAACGGCAGAGGTCGTGGGTCTCCAACTCATCTGCTGCTCGCCATACACTTGTCTGTACATCAAGTGGACTTCGCCTACTGACAGGCATGAAGAATGAACATGGAGAATGGACAATTGGGGGAGGGGGTGGGCTCAAGTTCTTTTTACATAGGTTTCGTTTTATCCTAGGTAGTAGGTAGTTACTGATAGCAGCCGCCTTGCCGCTCATAAACTAGAGATACAATCTCTAATCCCGGCCATCGTGGTATTTCCAGTCCCCAGGACACACAAAGATCTCTCCCAAGGTTCGCATCGTCCAGCCTTTTTTCTTGCGATTTCCCCCGATCCAGAGTGAAGAGGTTTTGTGGGGTTTTCGGTCTAAAATCAAAGTCGGTTGCTCTCCCTACGCCTACCAATGCCAACATGCGTAATAAAATAAAATAAAAAGGGCTTTCTCCATAATGCTTTTCAACCCAAGCCGCCTTCGTAAACCAACATGGCGTTAGCAGGTCCAAGGACTATCCACAGAATGCTGGCAGGCTCAGGGGGCATAAATGCAGTCGCTCGAAATTCAATGACGATGTGCTGCAAACGGGAACGATATTGCAGGCCCTAGGGTTTGAAACGACTACCAGATGGTAAGCACTTCTCTCTTACAAGGACGCCTGTCAAAGACAGAATGCACCACTGATGGGGAGTATCATGCCACCACTTACAGGTTCAACGCTCAGCTCAATGCATTACGGATTCAACGGTTGGGTGTGTTCGATCTGGACATGCTCCGTTCGGGCATATGTCCGCTGCTGTGAAATCTAGTTGCCAGAGAATCGAAGTCGTAGTTCTTCAGAGTGTTCTCATACTTTGCACTCTTCATGAACTTGGGCACGGAATCCTGCACCAGAATGTTAGCTTTGCTTGATTAATCATACCACGAACTGAAGACGTACACTGGCCATCAGCTTAAAGACGGATATCTGAGCATCCTCAAAAAGCTCAGTTACTTCTCTTAAACTGTCTATCATAGCACCATCTTGTCCCACAGCTTTGGTCATCCTCGTAGCCAATTGATTGCGCAAAGCATGGTCGATGTTGAGTTCGCAAGGAGATCCAGGAGCCAAGAATGCATTGTATATACCATACGCGGATGCCATTGTCTCCTTTACGGTGTCCAGAGTATTTCCATTCTGCTTTTGCTGACGAGATGGAGAGCTGTTCTTGATCGCTACGCGACAAGAGGCCAGGAACTCATCGACATCCAGATAGAAGGACAGATTCTCCTCGCAATGTGTATCTCTCAGGTTCTCACGAAACAGGAGACGCAGGGCCGCATCATTCAAGATCTTGTCTAGTTTCTGAGTATTGGAGTCTCGAGAAACCCCATTCCTCGTGGCCACGCCATTGGTGCCTTCGCTCTCAGAAATCCTTTCCTTTGGAGTCATGGCAACAACATCTCGGCCCTTCTGGGTGAGCTGGTAGATCGCATGTTTCGTCGGTTGAAATATATTCTTCGTATCGGCCTTCTCCTGCGCTCCCACACCTATCGACTGCAAATACTGTCTGTCGGATATCACACACCATATAAACTCGTTCTCCAAGAATAGAGCAGCGATCTCGGCCGTCTCGCGTCTGTCCACAGTCGTGCAGCAGTCCATCAGCCAGTCTGTCGCACCCTTGCCTGTAAACGTCTGATATACTGTTCTCGGCGGTGACCCAACTTTTCGGTCTGCAGCCATTCTAACACCCGCAAGCCCATCTTTGTAATCGCTCAGGGAGTCGGAGTCTGCTGAACTGATGCTTTGTTTGATGTTTGGTCCATTCGTACCAACGAATCTGCGAAATATGACTTCTACTGTGCTTTTGTCCGATGACAACTTGTCGGTCGCCAAGTCTCGTTCCAGAATGACAAGTTGCATAGTATTTCGTGAAGAATTGATCAGATCTGTAACATGCTTCTGTTGTATACCGTTCTTCGAGCAAAATCTTTCAAGCACATGGATTCCCTTTGGAGTCAACTGCCATATCGTGCCTTGTATCTTGAACTCTTTGCCTTGCTTTCCATCTGCCGTTTCGATGAATCTGGCATCCAAAAATCTTTGGCATACAGATCTAGCCATTTCGCGAGCCATGGAGAATGTTGTCGTGGTAGTGGTCGTGACTATTCGAGATGGGTCTTTGGGGTCAGGCATTCTGTTAGATTGGGAAAACTTCAATGAGCCTAGATTGTTGATAGCCTCCTCAGATATGAATGTGTGGTCTACGCTGGTCAATCTTATTCGGTGTTTAGCAAGAGGCAGGCTGACAACTAGGGTCGAGAACAGATCCTTGAAATCCTTATCCAGGGTTAGTACTGCCGGTCCATCGTGACGAATGAAGATAATGGCGACCTACCCTTGTGTAAGGCCTCTCATCGCTGGTCATGCGCAACAAGCGCGAAGATGTTTGGTGCATCTTGTTCGGATTCCTCCCAGAAGGGACAATTGCTTTAGAAGCTGGTGTATCTGGTGCGGTGTCTGAATATGCTTGAGATGGCGGATTGGTCTCCAGTAACGACTGACGACGAGACACGGCTCTCGCAACTGAAATCGGGACTGGAGATAATTTTGGCGATCTCGAGTGTTCGGCTTGGGCAAGCTGCGTTTCTGCCGATGATGAACTGGTACTGCTCAGACTGTAGTCGCTATCTTGAGCTGCTACGGTAGGGGAGCTCTGCGCAGTCCGATATAAACTTCCCGACGACACTCTAGATCGTACTGACGGTTCGGCAAAACTGGCAATGGCGTTGGCGGTTTTGTCTCTCGCGAAAGCAGCGAGCGTCAACAGGCCAGCCCGGTTAGGTCTAGAGAATGTCGATAGACTTGATTGCTGTTGATGTTTACTTGCCCGGCCGGGAGAGCTTGTTGAGAGCGGGCGGGTTATGGTAGAGTCTTGCAACGACTTATGACTGTGTGGAAATGACGGAAGAGTCGTCGCAGTCGTGGCTGAAGTAAGGGATGACAGATGGTCGGCGGCGGCGGCGGCGGCGGGAGCGGCGGATATGTTGGGTAGTGGAGAGTGAGAGACTGCCATCAAGAAGCAAGAAGGAGTATCTGTTGTTTTACGAAACATGAAAGGACGCCACGAGCCGTGGAGGTTCCTTGTCTAGTTCCTGCCTCTTCCCTTGGACAGACCTAATCTCTAGCCTGAGTCTAGCTGGGGGAAAGGAGGGCCTGGTCAGAGTCAGGTTCAGGTCTGCTCCCCAGGGCTGATGCTTGCTGGTTAATTCGGATCGCTGAAGCAGCAATCAGGCTGTGTCCACTATGCGCCCCCTGCAAGCAAAGCAAAAGAAAAAAGACGATTTGGATAAGATAAGAATGAATGAAGAGGTGGAGGAGGCTGGAGGTCTGAACTGCCGTGCATAGGCGTGAAATATGGTGCTATAGATACTTTTGACTATGGCTGAACTACATGAACAATCATATCGCGTGGTACATGGATAACACTGAGGTATTGTGAGGTACTGTGCAGTAACAGTGAAGGTTGTGTGTGTAAGACTCAGTTGCCTGTGGAGGGGGGGGTTTGTGGGTGTGGTGAGGAAAGGATGGATCGTCTCTCCCCTTGCGCGCGTGGCAGCAGGGATACTGGACTTATCAACCAAGCAGCATGCCGTTGTACAACGATTGTACCATAATAGGCTGCTTCCATATAGTATGCCCCAGCAGGATGTATATGGCTTGATGGTCAATAAAGTAGCCCCTATACTAGACCCGATTGGTGCTATGGTAGCCCGGCACGGCATTGTACCCTGTACGAACATTTCCGTTGCAAGTGGCCATGTAGTAGTAATCTATCTGGTCCGGCGAAGGTACCTGGCAGCATCTTCCATTCTACAGCTTAAGTGTAATGCGATACTCCGTATGTTAGGGACACGGTACGTCAAGGCTTCAATCCAACCACTGGAGTGAACACAACCAAGTCTCGTCTCTGTCGGTGAGCGTCGAAACAGGTGGAGAATCGCATGGCAATAATAATAACGGGGCTGTATTACCTCATACTACCTATAGCTAGCTAGCTTGATGAGCAAACTGGCTTCTCTAGCGCTAGCAGCACTATCGAGATTTGGTCCCCTCTATCGTGAGATGCATCTCACGACTGACGTCGTCTCCCGTAGCTACTGGCATACCTAGAAACTCTAGGTAGGGCATATAATCCAGCCGTCAGGGTCACTTCACACAGCTACATATCAACTTCGAAGTAGCGAACGTAGGTACTGACAGGTATGATGTCTATTGTTGGGCATGCCTGCGGGCTTTGCAGCTTTTTTTGTCCTGCTCTCCCTATCCCAATCTCCCAGGGTCGTAGATATCTCGCACTTTGTCCATCCAATATCCAACGTCTGGACTAGGAAATAATGCGCACATGAACTTCCCATTGCCAGGCTTTGTCATGTCCTGCACATGGTAGTTGACAGATCACCGCAGCTTACGACTCCACGGGGTAGAAGCTCCAACTTCTTGTTCCACTTCATCAGACACAAAACATTAGCCTCCAGCGTTCCACAGCAGATCTTCCATCTGTTGGTGACACCTCTGTCGATCACACTTCTGACGATCACACTTCTTCTCTGCCTTCTAGAAACAAGAGATGGAGAGCTGCCCATCGCATGAATCTCTCGTGTCTCGTGTATTCTTCAGGCGGCTTCCATTAGGCGGCTTCCAGAATGATCGATCAAAGACCGTGTTTCGTCGAGCCGAGATCGAAGTGCCACGAGGGGAAGACCCCAGCTCATTGACAGCGAGTGTTTTGAAATCCTAGACTCCACCCTGTAGTCAGCAGCGTGCGATCTAAGCAAGGGTTTCATTGGTAACACGGGAAAACTTATGCAGAGGTTGTTGGCCGATATGTAGCGAGCATGAAGAGCGAACGCGAGCTCGGAAACCTGCCTCGGTCTCTCTTTTGCGTCTATATCTGTCGGGCGAGAGTGCTTATCTTACATATGCACATGGCGTGACCGACGATATCAGCTCATATCTGCAATACCGGTATTTCCTATCGATGCTCTGGCGGGGCATGGTTTCTGATCCTTCAGTAAGCTTTGGAGAGGTATCAGCAGTGCTTCGCCGAGTCTTCGCCAAGTGCTCTTCACAGAGTGCCTTCACCAAGTGTTCTTCAACCAAGTGAATCAACTCTCCCGGTCCAGATATGGGAATCTTGCTGGACACACATTCTGTAGATTAGCCAGCCACAGAATAGTACGACGCTTCTGCCAATGTCGTGGTTTCGAGAATACCCATCGGTTTTCCTCTGTACTATCGACCAGCATCGCGTCACATACAGCCCGTCCGCAAGGAAAGTCAAGCCGACGGCTGGACTGTGCGTGTTACAGGCGAAATGTCTTCTCTTCTTTCACAAGACATTGCCGTTGCCACATCAATCCCATATTTCCTTCGGTATATCCGATATCAGATAAATATCGCAGCTGGGAACATCGAAACACCAACCCCTCACCTATTGTCGCAAGGTCGCGGTGGACGCGGTCCTGGTCGGGGTCGGCGTAGAGTACCTACCTATGCGCAAATCCCAAGACGCATAACAGCTCCAAGACGCATAACAGCTCCAAGACGCATAACAGCTCCAAGACGCATAACAGCTCCAAGACGCATAACAGCTCCAAGGCTAAAGCAGCATCGTGCAGTTGCGGGTAGCTCTTTGAGTTGCCACGTTCTCGCACGTTTTCTCACCAGATACCAACCGGGGCCCATGTCCTTCCACGTTTTCCCCTCTCTTATTTCGTCAGACCACGCGCGAACCATGCATTTTGGCTTTGCATACGTTTGCGAATATAATGGCCTCTTCGCGCTCATTTTGAGCGCTCCTTCAGCTTACGCATAGTATAGAATAATAGAAATGCATTTTCCGAGAATGGCTGCAGTCCAGAAACCGAGGTGTTTGCCGAGTGCCCTGTGACGTGAGGTTCCTGCTAAGTATTTATGCTTACAAACGCTCCTCGGCGCGGGAATAGATGTCCAGTGGTTTGAGCGGTAATTAGGGATGCGAAAAGGCTGGCAAGTCGAGCTCCCAGCTTCACGTCAGTGACATCTTGAACGCCTGCCAGTCTCTCCGAGAATGTGGAGGATAGCTGGGCCTATTTACTTGTGCTGAGGGGCTGCAGACAGTATCTGGGAGACTTTCGGGCTTGGAGCACTCGCGTCGACCATTTTTGACAACTTTTCGCACCTTTACGCTAGCGAACTACACCCTTTCACCGTTCGGCAGTATCTGCCACGTCGCTCTGGGCTTGATAAACACTCACTCCACGGTAGCAGTGCTCCATCTCGCAGTTTGAATGATTCCGCCTCTGAACTCTGGTTTTCACCTAACTCTTGGCATTGCACGACAGGGCTGTCATGCCAAGAGAAGACTTAGGCCAGCCTAGGGTTTAGCCTCTATATTTAGTATCTTAGAAGATTTTCAAGATCTTAAGCTTTTAATTAGCCGAGGCTCTCTCCACGATAAGCCTCCCTTTTGCAATAATAAGTACAAAGTTATATATCCACGTTGTTTGACTATGAAGTTTCACTTGAGGGCGTGGCGTTTGGGAGAGCTCGGTTTCCAATTTTGAACGTAGCAGAACACTACGGGCCAAAAGCCGTATTGGCGTCTTGCCGCCTCTATGAATTGCTACAAATGGATACCAGGCGGGCATCCTGGCCGAGGAGCTGCTGCTACGTCGAAAACTACCTACGTACCCTATGCCAGGCTAGGGGCAAAACCTATCCCTTCCATCATCCACCACCAAACCCGTTCCCACCAAAACCGCCCAAGTACACAACACCATGTGAAGCCGGAGAAAGGGTTATACCTATCCGGTATACCAGCTTCATGTTTCCGCCTATCTCATTTGCTTGACCCCTTTCAGATCTGTTGTTTTGACAAATCAAATTCATATTCCACCTGTGGCTCTTCCCCGGTTGCTCCGATTTCTATGAAGAACATCCTGTATCTCGCCACCGACAATCTACGTTCAATGCTTTAGGTAGTGCTATGGAACTGGCTGGCGGGTCGAATACTCTCGCCACGAATCCAAAGCAAACCCTGGCCACTCAACTAGCCTCGATGGGAAATAGCTAGAGATCGCAACATGTCCAATACCCCAACAGCTGCGACCCTATAAAGAGTCTTCTGGAAGCGATCATCGCCCAGAAATAACAAAATTCAACGACGTTGCATGGGGAAACCTAGGAAATTTGACATTCTCTGCTCTTAGACGGTTAATTTCCGAGACTGATGACTCTGCAGAGAGCGGGAAGGAAATGGTCGACAACTGAATCAGAAACATATTTTTCGCTTCTTCGTGTTTGAGATTTGCGTATGAGTGCCCCCTGCGAAACCTCAAACGCCTGCCGTCATCCTCCTTTGCCTCCTGTCAAAGATGAAAGAAGCATGACAAAGAACACAAGAGATTGAGATAATCTCCTAAGGGGACAGCAGTACCCTTGAGATTCCGATTTCCTCCTGGAAATTTGTCTTGGAAGTCAATGGTAGAAGCCGCAAATACATGACTTCAGCTCTGTACGCAGGGGTCTCGCAACTATCAACATCTTTCACTTACTTCCGGCGACCGAAAATAAGACGAAAGCTAAGAGGTGCAAGGTTTGAAGGTTGGCTAGAAGGGAGGGATTGCAAGGGTGTAGCAATTATAAGAAGGGAGTATTAGGA